>JBBBDQ010001794.1:2080000-2120580 GCA_037127315.1 Ascarosepion bandense
ATATGCATAGATAGATAGATAGATAGATAGAAATATGCATAGATAGATAGATAGATAGATAGATAGATAGTTAGATAGAAATATGCATAGATAGATAGATAGATAGAAATATGCATAGATAGATAGATAGATAGATAGAAACATGCATAGATAGATAGATAGATAGATAGAAACATGCATAGATAGATAGATAGATAGAAACATGCATAGATAGATAGATAGATAGAAACATGCATAGATAGATAGATAGATAGATAGATAGATAGATAGAAACATGCATAGATAGATAGATAAATAGATAGATAGATAGATAGATAGATAGATAGAAACATGCATAGATAGATAGATAGAAACATGCATAGATAGATAGATAGATAGATAGATAGATAGATAGATAGAAACATGCATAGATAGATAGATAGATAGATAGATAGATAGATAGATAGATAGAAACATGCATAGATAGATAGATAGCTAGCTAGATAGATAGATAGAAACATGCATAGATAGATAGATAGATAGATAGATAGATAGATAGATAGAAACATGCATAGATAGATAGATAGATAGATAGATAGATAGAAACATGCATAGATAGATAGATAGATAGAAACATGCATAGATAGATAGATAGATAGATAGAAACATGCATAGATAGATAGATAGAAACATGCATAGATAGATAGATAGAGACATGCGTAGATAGATAGATAGATAGATAGAGACATGCATAGATAGATAGATAGATAGATAGATAGATAGATAGATAGAAACATGCATAGATAGATAGATAGATAGAGACATGCATAGATAGATAGATAGATAGATAGATAGATAGAGACATGCATAGATAGATAGATGCATAGATAGAAACATGCATAGATAGATAGATAGATAGATACTGCATGTGCTCAGTTTTGTGCTTAAGCTAACTTTTGATTTTTTATCCAGCAATTTGTTATTCATGGCATGACTTACTAGGTCAATTCTAAATTTTAAAAAGAATCTCAGAACAATGTAGTCTAAAATTTTGTGGTATATAAAACACATTTTAGAAAGTACTAAAAATCACCCAGAATCTCAAACACTGAGAGAATTCGTTAGAAACACTGAGCACCAAAATAAAAAATATTTGCCATTTATTTATTTATTATTTACACTATTTTATACTGAAATGCCAGATTTTCAGTTTGAATATTTGGAATGTCTGAATTTAAAGTTGACCTTTGCTCCTACTATTTTGCATGATATTTCAACTTAACACAAAGTGAGGTAAGCAAGTAATCAAACTGCATCTTAGAATTTATTGAAAAATTAAAGTATTTTTAATTATAAGATCTACCTAAAATATAAAATCCAATTAGCTTTTAAAATTACTAAAAATATTTTAAATGGAAATTGAAACATTTCAACTTTTTAAAAACTATATCCAATTATTTAGTTTATTGTTCAGTACAAAGTATTCAAACAACTGAGAATTAATATTTATATTTAATGTTTATAAGAATTCTCTTGACTACTTAATGTTGCAAGACAATCCTGAAACAAAGTTGAATGTTTCTAGAAGTTACCCAGATAATTTCTGTGTATTTCTGTGAATGTGGGATCAGAAAATGTAGGCGACTTCCACCATAACCATCAAAGGAATAATATTATCATTGTGCCAAGTATCAAATAATATTCACTTGACCTCCATGATAAACTTGTTCAAGAATATTTTATAGGAAAATGTATTTGCTAAATAATTTAATATTCCTACTGCTTCATTTGGTACAATAATTCACAAGGGGAAGCAACATGATGTTACAGTGAAGATGGGATTTCCTTGAAAAATTTCACAGGTTGCTTGCTTCCTTGAGGATCACTAGGAAGTTGAGAAAACTGCTTCACATTACTCAAAATTGGTTATGGATTTAGAGATGGAAGCAATTATTTGTTGTCATACAAATGCTTGTATATGTTTAGGAAGTGTTTAATCAAAAAGTGGAACAGGAAAAGTATTTGTGATAAAATGAACGGAAGCATCTTTTAATGTTCATCAAAAAGCAAAATGTTCAATCATAAAATCTGCACATATGCTATGTGTAATAAAAGATTGAATTGTTGTGCATAACAAAGTTCTATTAATTTCTAAAAACTGAAATTAAGAATCTTATTTTTCTATTGCTCTGACATTAGAGATTATCATTTTAGACTTTCTGATCTCATTATTTTTTGTATTTATTTCTGCGATGAGAAATTTTCAATAATCTTGGAATTATTTCATACTTTTGTTCTCATCTTGGTTGATATAGTTGTTATAATAGACACAACGTTTCAACCAAGTACCCTCTGGTTATCATCTTTATTTTTGTTTGTGGAAAAATTATTTTTATCTTGTGCTGATTAGTCAAATTTTATGTTTGGGGTCAAAATATTTTTTAACATTTTCATTCTACCTCTTTTCCCAAAGTATATTTCTATTTAATTGCATTTAAAACAATAATGTTCACTTGAGACACCATACTGGATGTGATAAATAAACTGTTGTCTAAATTATGCAAAAATCAAAATAACACTGACATTTTAACAGATATTTCTACCAAAACTGTACAAAAATATCTTGAAATAGTAAAAAGTAAATTTATTAAAAAAAAAAACCCTTGACTTCAGCCATGGCTTCTAGACAACTTCAGAATTGACCGTATCTCTTCTGGACGGTCTCCATGTTTAAATTGGTGAATGATGCCATAATCCTTGTGTGCAGTTCATCTTTGATGTTACAAGGATTTTTGTTAATCACTCACTCAACTGCTGCCCACACAAAATAATCAAGGAAGTTGCTGTCTAGGGAGTTAGGTGGCCAGATGTAAGCAGTGATGTGACTAACAGTCATAACTGGGTTATCCTGTATGTATGGCATGGTGCAGAATCCTGTTGATAGACATAAGGATCTTCCAGCAGCCACTTTCTTGACCCACAGCAGCACTACCTCAAGACATTTAATGTAGGCCTCTGGGTTGAGTCTGAGGCCCTATGGGAAGATAAATAGAGGTGTAATATTGCCATTAATAGTGATCATTCCAAACACTTTCATATTCAGCATTAAACTAATCCAACTGTTTCTGAATCCTCTGCCCTATTCTCAGATTGACAACCACTCAAACACTCTGAAATATTCATATTAGAGCTTCTGGTGTCAATGCCAAGCAGTACTGCATTCTGTTTTCAAATTTCTGACAGAGTGTTTTGGTGCTCTTTTTCTCACAGACAATGCCCAACTGACCTTACTACACTGTGCAGTTGATGGAATAAAAACAAATGTGCAAGTAGGTAATTAAAGATATTAATTGGCGACAATTTACCCATGGCACCTTGCAGTTAACTGCTAACATTTGAAAAGAATATTTTTCTGTAGACAGGGAGCTGGAAAGGAATTGTAGTTGTATTTTCTGACATGACAATAACACTAAATACCATAGTCAACGTTTTAAAAATTGGCCAAAGAGATACCCTTCATAAATGAGCAAACTAATTTCTGGATCAAATCTCATTGTGGCAGGAATTAAAGGGTCAGATTTAAAAATAGTAATCCGAGTTGGGAAATTTAAAGAAAATATATGAAGATGGCTTGTCTTATATCTCTTATGTCTTATGGTTACAAAAAATATATATAATAGCTGTCATAGCAAAATGTTGTGACTAAATGTTAATGTACTTTCCTAAAAGGATTAAGTACATTTTGCCTTTTTAATTTCATCAAATTTAGATGTTATTAGTCAAAATCTTGCAGTTCTTTTTCTATGATTAATAATAACATTAGGTGATTTCTGTAAACAAAATTCAAAAAGATATGACAATTAGAAATAGAGCTCATTTCAAAATCAACAACATTTTTGAAAAGATTAAATATTTAATTGATTCCAATTTTTAGTCTAAAACTTATGTCCTAACAAATCAACTCATTCATAGATGTAATATAACAATCTCGCCCCACCCGAGGAAAGGCTGATGCAAGCGGGGGTGTTTTCCGGTCGTTGAAAGGAACGGATGTTTGTTTGACCTTATTTCCGGCAGTAGCGGAAATGGCTACAAGAGGCAAACAGAACAGGTGTCTCTGAGAATTACGTAGGCATGCGTGGGCGAGGCAAAAATCGGAAGTTCCGGTTTGGAGATTATAAAAAGACCTCGGCGCACGGATTTCAGGAGACAGACGAAGACGAGAGAGACGAGACAGACAGTAGCAGAGATCGGCCGGTGAAGAGAGACACTCCCGTCAACCCCATTAGAAGCGCGCTCTCACTCTCTGTTCACTAGGCTACACGGTTCATCGTCATTAATAAAAATATAACTTATATTTTTATATATATGCGTGTTGTTGTTTGTCGCTATATAACATAGAGTCATGTATATAAAGAGAAGGATATATAAGAAATTTATGCTATGTTGGTATCATAGGTTTTACAAATATTCATATGTACAGCCTTAAAGGCTAAGAAGATTATCACATACAAATTCTTCAAGAAACAAGTCATATGATATTCAGAATTTAGAATTCTGCATTTTCTTTCAACTCAAGCAACATCCAGAGATATTGAAAGTAAACACATTTGTCTCAGACACCAAGCATATGCTTATATTGTAAGCCAGGTTAAAATGTTTTCATATTAAACATACTATCCTTCAAAGAATCATTCAGAAGAGCCAAGAGACATAGACGCTTTCATGTGACAAAGTGTCAAACATTGAAAGAAAAACTAAATCATCACAAACTCTTGGAATATACCATCAAAGATGCAAGAGCAAATTTGTTATGACCTTCAAAGCACCCACTAGCTATAAGGTCAACTGGGAAGCAGGAACTAAATTTGCTGGGTGAGAGAAGATGGTAAATGCAAGCAAAACCTGAAGAGTTTCCACCACATGCAGATATCAAGAGGTTAGTCATTAACAAAGAATTTAGATTTGTGAAATGGATTTCAGCTGGACTTTTAAAATGTCCGTGAATATGAACACTGGTAATGGTAAATGTTCGTTTTAGGTGTCAACGGCTTTTCCACCTTCAAATTTATCCAAAATAACATTATATCTGTGCAAATGTATATGCTGAACTCAAATCAACAATTAGTTATTGAAGAAACTTACCTTTTTTGCTTTGAAAGTCCATAAAAAAAAACTATATCTATAAAGTCATGTAATTAACTGCAGAATGACGTTCTACGTAGGCAGCAATTATCTGTGGAATTTTAGTCGATTTTCTTCCTTTACTGAAACTTCCGGCAATGTACTTCCTGTTATGAAAGTAATAAGCGTAGAAATACAATAGCACATTACTTTCATTATCGGAAGTACATCACTGGAAGTATTAGTAAATGAAAAAAAATCGACCAAAGATCTGCCAAAATTCGTTGCATACGCAGTACGTCATTCTGCAGTTAATTACATGACTTTGTGAGAGTTACAGGAGAGAAAAGGTGCAAGAGATAGTTCGTTTTTTTATGGACATTTAGATAAAAAAAGGTAAGTTTCTTCAATAACTAACAGTTGATTTGAGTTCAGCATATACATTTGCACAGAGATAATGCTATTTTGGATAAATTTGAAGGGAAAAAGTGTCGAGACTTACAACAAAAATTTACCTGAACACTTTATTAACTTTTTCTTTGAACAGATATATAGATGCATATGTGCGCACATGCAAACATATATCTATATATATAAATATAAAAATGAACGTATGTCTATATATATATATAAATATAAAAGTGAACATTGATGTCAACATTCAGAGGCAACAATCTGTTTCATGCTAGGTGCAATCATCAGGCCACATGTGCTGGGTTTTTCCTAGGCTATTTATATATATATGGGTTAGTGGTGCATTGTGGGTAATGCTTTTAAGGGTTATTTTGGCAGGTGGTTTGTTTATTTATTTGTTTGGATAAATTTATTTTACTTGTTTTTATTTTTATATTTATATTTATTTATTCTTTTTTGGTTTTTGATATTTGATTAATTTATTTATTTGGATTTGTTACTTATCTATTTGCTTCATTTATTTTTCATTTTTATTTTATTTTATCTATTCCAAAGGTTGTTTTGTCAAAAACTGAAAAGAATAAATAAATATAAAGATAAAGATAAGTAAAATAAATTTATCCATATAAATAAATAAATAAACAAACCACTCTTGCCAAAATAACAATTAGAAGGATTACCCACAATGCACCACTGACCTGGAGATATAAATAGCCAAGGAAAAACCCACCACATGTGGCGTGACGATTGTGCCTAGCCTGAAACAGTGACACCTCTGAATGTTGACATTAATGTTCCCTTTTATATTATTATATGTTCTATCTCTGATATTGAGCACTTTATCCTATAAATATAGCACACTTTAAAACTATTTTACCTATTTTTCTTATATATATATATATATATATAAATGCAAACTTATCACTATACTTGTTTCCAAAGACCCTCCGTGTATATATGCGGAAGGAAAAAATGGTTGTAAAAAAAGAAAGAGCTAAGTACATGAGCATCAGCCAAAGCAATTTGGACCGTAGCCCAAAGAAAAAGCCCGAGACAAGTAATCAATAATAAAAATGTGCTCAATACGTAAGCAGAGCAGAATAAGTAAATTAACCTAGTGAGCCAACAAACCTACAAAGGTTTCACCTGAACAGATCTTCAGGGAAGGTTGGTTAATTTACTTATATATAGCAGTTATAAATCCAGAAAATTTAGTAAATAATACCAATAGATCTTAGTATTATTAGGTTAACTATTAAAACTGATTTAACAGAGAGCTCAATATATGTTCAATTTATAAAGCAGATGGTACACACACACACACACACACACATATCCAAGCAGAAGAAAAGAGATGAAGATTGTGAGTGACTGAATATGTCATCTTCCAATAAATTCCTCAATAAAATCAGTCAACAAGAAATTTAATATAAAAACAAGATCATCTTTTACTAAAATGATGCTTACCATTTATTATCAAATGAATGAAAATACAAAAATTTAGTTCGTTAGGGGAACTCTAATTTGACAAAATGTCAACATGAAAATGACATAAAGCAAATAAAGTTAATCTGTTTTTTTCTTTTCTATTAAAAACAAATCAGATTCTAGTTTATATAAACATAAAAAAAGAAAAATTCCAAATGAAATTCTTACAGATTCTGGAAATAATCTGGACCAAGGGCAAATGAAATTCTTACAGATTCTGGAAATAATCTGGACCAAGGGCAAATGAAATTCTTACAGATTCTGGAAATAATCTGGACCAAGGGCAAATGAAATTCTTACAGATTCTGGAAATAATCTGGACCAAGGGCAAATGAAATTCTTACAGATTCTGGAAATAATCTGGACCAAGGGCAAATGAAATTCTTACAGATTCTAGAAATGTCCTGGACAGAGTGCAAAAGAAATTCTTACTGATTATTGAAGTAATCTGGATCAAGTTCAAATGAAATTCTTATCTATGCTAGAGCTACAAGAATTTCAATAATTCTCATAGATAATATTTTCACAACATATTTTTGCATGTAATATTCATCTACAATTCAGTTTAATTTTTTATTCTTTTTTCTTTTGTTTCTTAAATAACCAATAACTGTCTTGATTTAAGGGTTTTAGATGCTAAACCCAAGTTAAAATATTTTCCTGGTTGTAGTGTTTTAAATGAATATTTATTTTTTCCTTTCCAAGGTCAAAATAAAGTTATATTCAAGGTTTGCAGAAAATTTGAAGATAACTATTTTGCAAGTGTATATATTTTGATTTCACCAGATTTGTATTCAAACAAAATATCTTTACTTTTTCAATTTTAACATTAATCCTCTTCAATCAAAAAAAAAATTTCAAGTGGACATTTTTTAAAAAGGGTGAAAAACAATTTTAGCAATAATTTTATTGATTTATTTTTTAACAAGTTTAACAATAAAAGATAAGGACTCAAATTTCTGTTAGTGTTTTTTACTTTATTTTTTACTCATTTTCTGAAACTCTGTCTTCATATTCTAAGAGATATGAATATTTTTTTCTTGTGCTCTCTCTTGCTCTCACTACACTTATGAGCCAAAATATTATGGCCAGTGACTTGTGGAAAGAAAGACAGTTACTGTCTCATAACAAATGCTCATGTCAGACTCAAGTATTTAGGTTTGATGTATTTAATGCTGCAGTTAATGACAGTTCTGATCACGACAGATACCTATTAAGCACTGCAGGTAATAAATGTAAATGTGTCCTCAAAGGAGCTAAATCTTTGCTTGCTGATAGAACGTGGCACCGTATATCCCCTAACAACTTTGGCCCTTGTGACTACTAGAAGCTCTGTAATCATGTCTCCATATAAGAGTAAGTCTTCTTTCTCTCCTCTCTACACTCAGTTTGAGGTGTTAACTTCATAAAATGAAATACCTCAGAGCTTCTAACAACTTTGGCTATCCTGACTACTGGCAGCTCTGTAATAGTGTATTAAATAAGAGTAAGTTTTCTATTTCTCCTCTCTTCGATCAATTCAATTTGTGGTGTTAACATCTTCCACTCATTAAGCAGAATCTTTCACCATAAAGTTTCTTTAAACTTTACTCTTGACACATGTGAACAATTTTTGCCCAATTTTCCACTTAGAACCAAGTCTGGGTAGAGTGATATGCATATATCTCCTTCCATACTTTCTGCTATCATCTCTAATCTGGATCCTTACAAAGCATGTGAACCTTTATGGTATCTCTGTAATGGTCATTAAGAAATATGCTCCCAAATTGACTCCTATTCTTTCTAAATTGTATAATAAATGCCTTGCTGAATCTTTTCTGCTTATTTGAAATATTCATCTTCCTTCAGACAAGCAATATAGCTTTTCTTTTAGGTCAACTGCTGATTATTATATATTATATAATATTATTATATATTAGTCAACTGCTGATTATTATATATCATATTATATTATTATTGCAGTTATTGCAAAAGATTCTATCAAGCTTTAAATAAGATGGTGAATCTCTAACTGTTGCTTTGGACATTTTGTGAGCATTCAACACAGTTTGGAATATTGGTCTTTCTCACAAATTGAAGCATTATGGTCTAGGCAGATGAACTTTTGAAATTATTCAGTCTTTCTCATCAAATGAAATTAAATTTATCCTGAATGGCCACTCTTCTAGATTCTTTTGTACTAATGCAGGTACTCACAGGGCTCTATACTTGCTTGTATTTTTTTAAAATTTTCATTAACAGTCTTCCTGATGGTATCAACTTAGTATCTATGCTGATGATACAATCGTTTATTCTTGTCTCAAGAGTAAGTTTAATCAGTTTAATAAAATAAAAATGGCAGCTGATCTAAAAAATGACCAATAGAATTGTTAAGAATGCCTTGTTAAATGACACTGGTCTTTATTAATCATCTGAAAGAACTCTTCTACCTTGCATCAGAATCACAAATGCTAAGCTTCAGGAGAGTGACTTGTTGCATCTTCATGGGCTAACATTCTAAGCTGACATAAGATGGAAAGACTATATTGAATGCATTGGTAGGCCAACATAAAGTTGCTTCCCTGTGCCTTTTCTATAAATATTTTCATAATTGTTCTGATGAATTGTTCTCTATGTTACCTAGACTTTATAAATTTAAGAACAATACTAGATTAGACTGAGGATGTGCATTGTGGTGCATTGGATATCAGCTTGGAACGAGAAATCAGGGAGCCGAGTTTGAATTCCAGCTGAATTCATTGCATTCACTTATGCGCAAATACCCTTGGGAAAGGTATTAATCCTACTATTCCTTCCAGTTATGGGTTAAATAACAGGACAGATTGGGTTCTATAGCCTTGGTCGGCAACCAGTCTACTGCAAAAAGCAATGGCAACCTACTCCGGGATAGTATTCTGCCCAGTCAGTCATGTCTCTTTCGAGACATGATCGCCCAAGCGTGTATCACGTATGGCACTTAACTGACTGACTAGATTGGCAACAAGATCTCATCAGTTTGCAATTGAAATGGCTATATGTAACCTTCTCTAAGAATACTTTCATGATAATTGTTCTGATGAACTTTCCTCCATGGTACCTAGACTTTATAAATTTAATTGCAGTACTAGATTGGGAACAGGGTCTCATCATTTTACAATTGAAATGGTTAGATGTAACCTTGCAACAGGGACTCATCATTTTACAATTGAAATGGCTAGATATAACCATAAGTTCTATGTTGACAGATTCTTTACAAGCCAACTTCGATCTTCAAAAATTTAAATGCAATGTCAATTGTCATCTACTCTCTTACTGATTCCTATTCTATTTTTCTGTCTTCTTAATAATGTTTTTCTTTTATTTATTCTTTCACATACAGTAATTGCTTGTGCCTTATTGGCTTTATTGCCTTACATCAGGTGAATTCAATGAAAAAAGAAATGTGCAATTCCAAAACAATGCAGCCAGTGGATCATTCTCATGACTAGTCTATCATTGAAAATGTCTTCAGTGGACACACAAATATCAGAAAAGGAATTTGTATTAATGGAAATAGGTCGGCTGATTCAATGCGTTTTCCATTCTCCTAAATAAGTTTGAGGGCAGGGTACATATGCATCAAAAAGTGTTAGAATGCAAATGCACCATGGAAAAACAATCTAGTGGAAGCAGTTGGAGAGTTTGAGCCAGATTCTTCAGGAAAACAATAAGGTTTATCATACATGTACAATACCATATACAAGTATTCAATCCTTTAAAATTTTCCACATTTTGTCACCTTAGAAATACAAATTTAAATGAAATTAATTGGAGTTTGATGTAACAAACTGCAAACCTAATATGTCAAAGTAATCCATCTAAAGGTAGGCATTTATCAAAGAAGCAACCAAGATATCTATGCTGTGGAGAAGGATAAAGCAGGATTAGGGTATAAGGAAATATTCCATGTTTTGAATATCTTAAGGAGCACTATTAAATTCATCATCCAGAAACAGAGGCACACCACATACCTACCAAGACAAAGCCATCCATTTGAACTGACTGGCCAGGCAAGGAAGGCATTTTAATCAAAGAAGCAACCAAGAGATCCATGGTAACAACAAGAAGAGCTGCAAAGATTTGCCACTCAGGTGGGAAAATCTGTCGACAAGATATCTATTTTTGTGCACTCTACAAAGCTGGCATTTATAAAAGAGTGATGAGAAGAAAGACATTGTTGAAAGAAAGCTATAAGCAGTTTGTTTAGAAGTTTTGCCATAAGACATGGGAGAGACAAAGCAAATATGATGAAGAATGTGCTTTGGTCAGATGAGGTCAAAACTGAACTTTCTGGCCTTAAAGCAAAACACTACATATGTCAGAAACCTAACACTGCACATCACCCTGAGTACATAATCGCCTTTGTGAAACATTGATAACAATGTCATTTTATGAGGATGCTTTTCTTTAGCAGGGATGAGGGAACTGGTCAGAGTTGATACGAAGATAAATTTAGCCAAATACAAAGTAATCATTGATGAAAGCCTGTTACAGTCTGTGAAGCACTTGAGACTGGGGTAGACGTTCACCTAGCAGGATAATAATGCTAAAAATACAGCAATTGCTAGGGCACTTTGACATGGTGCAATGGTTATCAAGTTTGTCTAATTAGAACAATTACAACTGAGTGGTGAATTCAATCTTCACTGGGTGCTATATCTAAACTATGCTTAGAAAATCTTCAAACAAGAGCTACAATGGAATGGTTAAGATCAAAACACGTGTTAGAATGGCCCAGTCAAATTTAAATCTAAATCTAATTAAGAATCTGTGGCAAAACTTGAAAATTTGTATTTACAGACAATCTCAATCTAATCAGCATTTAAATTTTTGGAAGATCAAAGTTGACTGGAAAGCAAGAAACTAAAAGAGAGTTCTACATCTGAGAATTACAAGAGAAGAAACTGTTAGCATAGAACATGACAGTATTTTGGCTGTAAAAGTATGACACTCTGTTGTCAATCTAGTACTGTATTCATAAAGTTCAAATACCAAAGAAAAAAGTTCATCAAAACAATTACCATGAAAATATTTATAGAAAAAGCATAAGGAAGCTACATTACAGTAGTGGGAAAGTGACTGAAGATGTCAGGTGAATTTTACCTAAAATCTTTAAACTCATAGCAGAAGCACCAGAACATATTTGGCAACAATATTCAATGCATGGATGAATGGTAGATTTATAAATGTTTAAGATAGGTTTCAGCAAGAAAAACTGTGTAGCATGATAGAGTGAATCAACTTTCCTAGTAGCCAATCTAGCAATTGATACAATATAATCTTTGCACTTCAGTCAGTCAGTTAAGTGCCATACGTGATACACACTTGGGCGATCATGTCTCGAAAGAGACATGACTGACTGGGCAGAAGATTATCCTGCAGTAGGTTGCCATTGCTTTCTGCAGTAGACTGGTTGCCGACCAAGGCTATAGAACCCAATCCGTCCTATTATTTAACCCATAACTGGAAGGAATAGACGGATTAATACCTTTCCCAAGGGTATTTGCACATAAATGAATGCAATGAATTCGGCTGGAATTCAAACTCAGCTCCCCGATTTCTTGTTCCGAGCCGATATCTAATGCACCACAACTCACATCCGCATTTGCCCTTCATGTCTGTGGAAAATAATTAAATTGAGAAGGTGCACTGAATCACTATCCTGGAGATTAGAATTAGCTACACTGATGGAAAGCAAAAGAGATTCTCTCAGATGATTAAATGTGAGCAGTTTTCTTTTAGAAGCATTAAAATTAACAAGCCATTCCTTGCCCCTGTTAACAACAGATTGATCAGCTTCCAATTTTATTTTGTCAAATATATCAGACTTACTCTTAAGAGAGGAGTAAACAGATATATTCACAGCATAGATATCATGTTGAAAACTGATGACATCAAGAAGGTCATTTATGAAAATCATGAATAATGTACGTCCAAAGGTACAGACCTAGGGGACATCTGCATTAGTGCAAAAAGATCTAGAAGATTGGACATCACAATTTGATAGGAAAGACTGAATCATTCAAAAAGTTGTCCAAATTGTTTCAAATTGTGAAGTGGACCAGTATGTCAAACCCTGACAAATGCCTTCAAGATATCTAAACTAACAGCCTGAGTTTCACTATTGTTATCTAAAGCTTAAAAGACTCTTTTAGCAATAATCATTAATACATTAGTAGCTGACCTAGAGAAGTGAAAGCCATATTGCTTATCTGCAAGATGAGATGCTTAACCAATTCAGAGTTAAACTATTTACATTGTTAGGACTATTATACTCATCTGTATTGCCATGTTTACAATGTTTCGGCCGTTGTATGCACCAGCCTTCTTCTGCTAGGAATTTCAAACTGACTGCTTTATTACAATCACTGGGATATATCATTCTCATACTATGAGCAAAGTAATTATCTTCCTTTAACTTTACTCTCTAAGTTTTTGTTCACCCCTGCTGTAGCCTGGTATTGAACTCGCAACTCTTTGGGTTTAAAAAAATTGTTCCTGGGACTTACCAACATCTATATCCACTGGGCTATGTGTCCTTGAGAACATCAGCATGTAAATTTCTTAGATTTATAAACGTAATGTCTTAGTAACCATTTTTTACAGAGCTCATATTGCAATCTTTGATGCTAATGATCTTCTCAAACATTTTTTTTATCAGAGCTCATATTGCAATTTGTAACACTAATGATTTTCTCTAGCTCTCTGTATTACTGGTTCCCATATTGTATTCATTTCCATGCTTTGGCCAGCTGAAGTGATTTTTGTGGCCTAGCATATGCATTGATTCCTTGAGTTTATGTAATGGTGTTCTTTATCAATTATTTCAACTTCATTCCATAGGGGGTGGTGATGTGATCAGCTATGCCTGATTTTTTCTATCTCTCCTAGTATTACATAATAAAGGATTTGGTTCAAATAGTCTGAACAATGTAAATAGTGTAAATACTACCTCATCTCAGAATAAACAATCCAGAGTTGATTAGAGCCTCTAGTACTTTGCCAAAGAGAGGCAGAAGGCTAATAAAAGAACCAGACAGTGCACTTGTTCTTAAAGACTGGAACTAGAGAAAAGGATTTCCAGTAAGCAGGAAAGCAAAGGCAGCAAGAAATGTAATTTAGAGTTTACAGAGAATAGGAGCCAGTTTAGGAGCACTTATCTTAAGGAAACATTATCAATATTTATATTTTTAAAAAAATCTTTTAAAAAATCATCAATATTTCTATTAAGTTTCAAATGTAAGTTAACACTATAAATTACAGAAAAATTCATGGGGGTTGAACACTTATGCAAAGGACTGTAGCATGTACTTTGTCATGTATGATCTATCTCTATATCATTAAAAGTCAACATCTTCATTATATTGTTATTTTTCCTTCTAGTTGTATGCAGGGTCAGCATGTACTAATCTTGAACCTTCTACCTGGGAGAGGCAAACCTGGTTAGGGGCCCCAGATAGTGCTTTTGTAACCCTCGCTATCTAATCAACATTTGCTTTTTTCTATTTACATTAAGTCACCAATTAAACAAGCACAACTGTTAATTGAGGACATTTTTTGTAGATTTTGATGTCACTCCAGGATTTTTGTTTTGTCTAAATCTGTTAATTAATTTTGCTCATCTTAAGTTTTGAAAAAACACTTTCAAATCAATATTTTTTATTTGTTATGTTGAATGTGTTAAAATTCTTCAAATTTTAACAAAAAAAATCTCAAAATGATGTTAAAAATTCCTGGAAAACATTGTTGGTCTATTTAATATGGAATGATCTATTATGACATGTCTCTAATTTGTATTAAGATATATTGTGTTTATTTTCAATTTTTCTAGTTGAATTGTTTTTTATATTGCATATGATGCTAACTGTACATAATTCATCATCATCATTTAATGTCCATTTCCATGCTAGCGTGGATTGAACAGGATTGTTTTGATGGCTCTGTAATTGAACCATCATGAAAATATTGGAGCAAGTTTTACAGCTGGATGTCCTTACTAACATCAACCAGTTTAGGAGACTGAAAATTAGTGTTTTCATTGAGACATCATCTCTAGGAAGATCATCTACCAAGGTTAAAGAGTTCAGCCAACCCTATTCTACACAGAGTAGGTGTAGAGGGTTTTATTTAAGAGATTTCCTTCTTAATTAGGTTACAGTAAAATCTGTATTTCATATGAATACTTTCTTATGAAAATTGAAATGTAGCAGAGTGTTGAAAGGTAATACATATTTGGAGAGGGGTGACAAGACCCTCGCACTCACCCTGGTTATATGTTCTACTGATTTGAGTTGTTGCTGCTGTTGAAAGTCTCTAAGTGATACTGTTTCTTTTATTTGATACAATTCTTTGTTTGTGATTCTGCAGCATTAGTCTTTGAGATCTGATAAAGGATTGTCTTCTTTAAGATCTAGTGACAATTTTCTTGAAATCATTTTTAATCAACGATATTAAAAAAATCAGTTGTATATTAGCTAAATGTTTAAACTTCTGATTACTTAAATTTCTGAATGAGTTGGATGCCTTGCATGACATACATATGAGCTAGATAGATATAAACATAGATGCATGCCTTTTTTTTGCAAACCCAGACGATGTCAATTTTTTCTTTTCTTATTTATTTGAATTTATTCTATCTTTTTCTTTTTCTTTTTTGTTTTCTTTTTCTTTCCCTTTATTTTTATTTTATTTTATTTTTTAATTTCTTAGCAATCTATTTAAAAAGGAAAAGTAGACTAATTTTTCTCCAGTTTCTGAAAAGTTTTTTTCTGTTGCTGAGGTGATGTGTTGTCCCCCGTGGGGATCTTCATATTGAAATGGCCATTCAACATCTTTGAATTAATCCTTTTTTAATATATATATATATATATATATATATATATATATATATATATATATAAACATAGATGCATGCATGAATATATATATATATATCAGGTTATCAGTGCTTGTTCAAAAATAAATCATCAATATTTATATTACTTTCTCTTACAAAACATACATGCCAGTTGTTTTCAGTATTGCATAAGATATTTTCAAGAGGCAACAAAATGTCTTTAACTGCAAATTTTGTTTTTAAGACTTTTTTTTAGAAAACAATCCAAGTTAGTTTTAGAATTTATTTGTTTCAGTTACTTTTCCTCTTGTATCATTGCTGAATAAATCTGTCTTCTTTTTTATTGGGAATCTTTAATATTTTCTTTGCAGTTTTCTTTCTTGCACCTCTTAAGGACACAGGCTTCTGCTTTGAAGCCAGCATTCCTATGTGCTGATTAATTATATCCATAGTTGATTAATAATAATCGGATAGAAGCTTTGTATAATCAGTCTGTTGCACCACATGATCAATTTGGTTTCATATTTTTGTTGTTAATTTGTTGTGACAGTTTCATTTTTGTTGAAGATATTGTTTTTAATCATTCAGACATTTTGAAATGTTCTGCCAATTAAATACGAATATGATTTTTCCTACCATTTTAAGCCAAAATCAACTTTTTAAACATTCATAAACTCTAATGTTCTTTTACTGTTATTCTTCATAATATAATTGACAATCTTTAATTTGAAAAAACTTTTAGTTCATTGTACTTGAAAATAGATAGATTTCCTGCAGACAAGAACTTCAAAATAAAAGCAATAAAATTATTGTTCTTTCTATACAAACGAAAACACTTATTTCACTTGACTAATTACAACCAAATATTTTGTTTAATTCATATCTTATTCAATCACAACACAATTTTAAAACTGTAATATTTATTTACTTTTTTTTATTTATGCTAATTTAAAAATTTAATTTTTAGTATTTTTTCCTTTCTACCCTTCATTCTTTAAATCATCTTTTTTACTGATCTGTTTCCTTTTTATTTATTTGTCTGTCAATGTTCTCTCATGTTCTTCTTTCCTTCTTCCTATCTTTCATTCATTGTCATTGCTCATTGTTTTAAATTCTTTTTTAAACTTCTTTTTCTGTTGATTTCTTTCATCTCTACCTTTATCTTTCTTCTACTCAAAAAATTCTCACCTTCAATACCCTCCTATCAACAAACAGCATTTATCCAATTGTTTCAAGAGTCTATTTTCATCGATTTCCAAATATCCAATAAGATTTCTACACCTTTCCCTAGTTTTTCTCCTCGTCTTCTCCCTTTTTATTTGCCCATGCTGTAAGATTTCTTTTGGATTTGCTTCTGTAAGGAGAGATTACTGTGGACAGCTAAGCTGGACAAACACATCTGAAGCAATCAACATAAATGGTAAAAGGCTTAAAGCATTTGGAAACTTGACCCAAAGGCTGTTTGTATAAAAGCTCGCAGAATGGTCGTCACTTAAGAAAGCCAGGATCACAGAAAAAACAGGATTTCTTAAAATTCTTTTCTCAATAATAGCCATGCATATTTGACACCTTTACTTTCAGGACATTAACCTTTCTCCCTTCTGAATATTTATAGTTGCTTGGCTTCGATTCCATTTTGCTCCTCTTTTGCAAGCATGTCAATGCTAGCTGGCTTAAATTTCCAAGATAAAGTAAGAAAAAACATTATTTTCTTAAGTAAATTCCTAAAATATAAAACTTCCAAAGCATTTTGCTACCCTGTACTTCTAGATTTGTTACCTCGTACCTCTACAAATTTTGCCTAAAATGATAGCCATGGTGTAAATGGTGGATTCATGGTGGATTCATGCCAAAATTATATCATCAAGATTAGATTTTTCTTTTATGAACAACCATGAATTCTATCTTTATTACCTTGTCTAAATAGCTCTAAACCAGCATAGTGTTGTCTGCTAATTTTGACAGGTCTTCTCATCCCTTCAGCAATCAGTCAGATTCACTTATTCCAAATTTGTTATTCTTTTATGAAATTCTCACTCATTAGAATTTACTCTAAAGTGGCGACAACAAAAATCTAAACTTATTTATAAATGGAACTTTGTCTGTGTGTGTGTGTGTGTGTGTGTATCCGTTACCTATAGACTCCGAAACGGCTGAACCAATTTTCTTTAAAATTTACACAGTTGTACTATAAGCATGTGCGAGTGTTCTTAACTAGGTTTTGTGTCATGGTCGAGGTACCACCAATAAATATCGAAAATTGATAATAGAAAAAATCGGGTTATAGAAGAAGTGGTCCCATTTTAATCAAATTTGATAAACTCATAGACAAAGACATAAAAAATGATATTCAGAAGTTTCAAGGTTGCAGTTCTTACAATAGTATATATATATATATATATATATATATATATATATATATATATATATATATATATAAAAGGCAAGATGTTTGTGTGTGTGTCTGTTTATCTGCCTGTATGCCTGTATTTTTTTTTCAGCCCTTTTATTTTAGTTTTTGCTTCAGGTTTGGCTCTAAGTATGTATAAATGTAGTTCTTACTCTCAGCCATGATACCATTTACTCAGAGGACTTATTTAGCCTTCAAAATTCAGTTAACAACGAAAAAAATTTATTTGATACAAGGAAATCAAAATTTGACTTACATTCATTCATTTTTCTTTCAGTCTACGGTTTTGCTTTAACTGGAAACAATTATTGCTTTTTAATCCTTCGTGCCAACGTCCAAAGAGTTTGAGCTCCAGGACCATGGATTAGTTTTAAAGCTTTCATTACACCCGAACAATGCCGGGCTATACTGCTAGTATTTTATAAAATAAAATAGAGACTAATGTTGAATTTGATAACCTTGAACCTGTTTCAACTTTTATTGTTGGAGAACAAATAATTGGCACTCAGTAAGTCAAGCAGACAATCAAGTTTGAAGTCAAGATTTTGAGTCTCATGAGCAATTTGAAAATTAAACAATGACACACTCACAAATGCAGTGATAATTGGGATGCATTGAAAATTCAATTATGCACAGAGATGAGTGTCATTCTTGACCATTTTTATAAATGTTCAAAATGCTCTTCCAGTGATATGATGATGACTTGGCATGAATGAAGAATTTCTGATGCTAATAAATAAGATAAAATCTGTATGAACAATATTTGTTGTCAAAATCTTATGAAATTGCTTATATATATATATATATATATATATATATATATATATATATATATTATTTAAATTTGTTATATATTATTTAAATTTGTTATATTTATAAGTGAAGAGTACTCCATATTGGAGATACAAGAGAACTATTAAGTATATATTAATAAATATACATATTATCACTCATTAATAGCAGAACTCAGAGTTTCATGAATAATGCAATCTTCAGCTGCTGAGTATAAATTTAATTTAAATTTTAATAAATATATCTGGTTGTTGACATATTTAATTATTCAACTGGAATTACAATTATTTCAATTTTAATTTTAAAAATTATATAAAGCATTTTTAAAAAAAGAATTTGTGTATATATATATATGTGTGTGTGTGTGTGTGTGTGTGTGTGTGTGTGCACGAGTGTATTTAGGTCACAAACTTTCTTTTAGACATGCCAGATTAAATAAATTGCAAACATTGTGTCTGCTTATTTTTAATAAAGTCCGTTCATACTCATGGATGATCTTTTTGCATATTATAATTGAAAGATGTAAGAAATGAGCTGTAACTTTGACAGATGATTATATTATTCATTTCTTGATGTTCCCAAGTACTTTCAATTTCCTTCCAAGATCATCTTCAGGGGTGTGAGTTGTGATAAAAACTGTGTTGCTAAAAATTACTGTAAATTGTAGATGAACAAATAAGACAATATTTCAAAAATCTCAATGCACATCTAACAGAATATAGTACCTCCACAAAATACCTAAACATACCAAATGCTTTTATTGCAACCAGATGCACAATAACTACAAACAAGATGAAAAATTCATAAAACATCTCATTCGTACTGATATATCTCCCGTTGATCCTAATAAAAATTTAGAATTAATAATATATTATAAAAAATGCAATACTTCTAATTTAATTATCTTTAATAACTACTTCTCACCAACTGATGTATTACGTAAAACCAACATTATAAACCAATTCAATGTCTCTTGGGAGAATGTATCTCTGACAAAAACCAAATATATATGTTGGATTTACAACAACTCCATTGACAAAACATCTTACATTACACATGTCTGACATTTATCCATTTGTAGACATCTACAACAACATTCCTGTCTACATTCACAATATAAAAAAATAATGATTGATAACACAACTATCCTACACCAAGAAAACAACAAAAGCAAACTACACATATCCTTAAGGCAATATTCATTAAAAACTTATGCCATCAATTAATAGAATCAGCTA
Source organism: Ascarosepion bandense (assembly GCA_037127315.1). NCBI lineage: Eukaryota > Metazoa > Mollusca > Cephalopoda > Sepiida > Sepiidae > Ascarosepion > Ascarosepion bandense. The sequence goes on from JBBBDQ010001794.1 coordinate 2,100,300, forward strand.
TGAATACTGTAATAATGTTCTAAAATGTTGATAAAAAGAACAGTTCTTTCATGCTTTTACATGTGCATAACCATGACATTTCAAATATAAAAAGAATTCCATTTTGGATGATTTCCACATGCTAATGAATACTAAGCAATTTGTCAACCATTACATATGAAACAAGAAGAAAATTTACAGTAATATATATATATATATATATATATATATATATATATGTGTGTGTGTGTGTGTGTGTATATTATGCATATATATAGATATGCATAAATATGTATATATATATATATATATATATTTTATGCATGTATATAGATATGCATATATATATATATATATATATATATATATATTATAGTTGTAAATATGAATCATATTAAAAGTAAAGGGGGATTACTTGTACTTTTACTAAAAAAATTTTATAAGGTTAAATAAAAAAATTAATTATTAATTAACAATTATCAATTATTAATTATTAATCACTATTAAACAATCTTTAGTTAATCTGGATCAATGTATTTAAGTCGTGTTTTAGAGCAGCTAACACCTCTCTAGTGTTCTCAAGAATGGAATGGTCTGTGGACCAGAGTAGCTATAAAAATAAAGACTAATTGCAGTCTGGGACTTTGGAGTGTCATTGACATTCTGAGGAGATCAACTGTGCATGCCAATCATTCACTTTGTTGGACTCTCTGCTTCAGGCAGAGAGGAACCTAGATGCGGCTCTGCCAAAGGGTAGAGTTTTATCTAGGCAAAAGTAGACAAGAATTTTTGTCTGAGCTTATGAGCTCGGTGTTCCCACTTAAATGGCCTCATGCCACATCTACCCCAGGCATCAGCCTATGTGGGAAGGTGGTTGATACCTTCGGAGTGTCACTGATGATTACGATTGGACTGTACTCTCTACGATTCATACTCTCCTCTCTTCTACTATTTGTTGTTCTGTCTTCTGGTGTTAGTCTTATTTGTATTAATATTCCTGTGCTGTAGATACTCAGCACACATCTTCTTGGTATTATCCCGCCACCTCAGTGATATAACAAGTAATCCCCCTTTACTTTTAATATGATTCATATTTACAACTATAATATATATATATATATATATATATATATATATGCATATCTATATCTATATCTCTATATATATCTATCTATCTATATATATATATATATATATATATATATATATATATATATATTACTGTAAATTTTCTTCCTATATTGATTTATGATAATGTCTGGTGATAAGATTGTTGTTTTTTTCAGTAGTTTTGCTGATAAAAGTTACTTTGGCAAGAAAGTTTCAACAAGAAACCCAGACCCAATGAATAGAAGCATCATAATGATGTCCTCATCTTTCCAGTTAATTTCACTTGAACAAATGTAAATGTTTTACTTTATCCGATTGTATATTAGCTCTAAAAACAATATTATTAGTCAAAGATATATACACATAGATAATGCATGTGAATATATATTTTTTTTTCTTGTTTCTATATTAATTTTAGTATTTTTAATTATTTTAACAATATTTTTTAAATTAGCATTAATTTTTAAAATAATAGTAAGAGTAGTTATTTTTCAAATTGTATTAAAAGTATAATGTACAATTTTTTGTATCGTAAATATATCCCAGTATATTTGAAATTAAATTTCATAGTTAAATTTTTCCATGTTTTTCTAAGCGAAAAGTTAGGTGGTTTGAGATGCTATTATGGGAAATGGTGGTAACATTTATTTCTCGTGATACTGTATTTCCTTTTATTGTACCTCTTTGTCCTTTCTTTTTCCCTTCTTGCTTTCCATTCAGTTTTTTCTGTTTCCCCTCTTTTGCTTTTTTTCTCTTTTGCTTTTTTTTTCCCCATTTTTTTTCTCTTTACATTATTCAATTGTCTACTTTTTCTTTATTCTTGCTTTCCTCTTTCTTTGGAGTTCTTTTTCGAATGAGGGAGAAATTTTTGTAAATAACCATTACAAATGTTTGTTCTAATATGGACATGTGAACCTCTATGTAAAATTAAATAAAAGAAAAGAAATTTTGTGGGGGTATTTTGAGGACCAACTCTTATACCATTTGGGTCTGACGAGCCACGATAATAACATCAGCATGCAGTGAAATATGTATTACCCATTGTAGTAATCTAAAATCTTTTATAAATTATATTACTCTGTTAAATTAAATAAATGAATTTAACATTGAGTTCTCTTGAGTTTGTCTATCAGAATTTACCTGAATTGTATAACAAGTGTACTATGTTATATATATATATAGTGTTTTTCACTAAGATAGTTGTTTTTGCAGTAATTTTAATTATAAGATTATTTTTGCAGGCAAGTTTCAGCAAGAAACCCAGACCCAATGAATGAGGAAAACATAATGATATCCTCATGAAATTTTGAAATCAACATGAACCTGCTTAGTTAAAATGACAAATTCTTTGCACTTAAACTATATATAACTGTTAAAAAGACAGTTCTTATTATTCTAGCAGTTACATTTTTTCTACTCTTGCTTCATTATAGTTGTTCTTTTTACAAGTTATACAATTATTTCATAATATATTCTTATGATGGCATATAGGCTTTTCCTTTTTTGCCTGACATAGTTGTAGCTGATCATTATGTTATTCTTGTTAAAAAGTTCTTTAATGTATTTTGCATTTTTAAAATATTTATCTGTTAGTTTTTATAATGGGTGTTAAACCATAACCTGCTGTGGTGTATTTTTGTATTTTTACCTTCTAAGTTTTTCCATGTATTCTATGCTTAACATTAAGTATCAGTATACTGTTATCTTTAATGTATGTAACTTTTGCTGTAAGAGAGTTAGATTACTTGCATAAAAACATTTACTGCATGGAGCATGATTTTCAAAAACATTCTGGACTAATGTCTACACTTGCTTCTTTATATTCCAAATGAAGCCAGGATTTTTTTGCTTTTGTCAAACAATTTTCAAGCTGTCTTTGCCAATTCCTTTTTGTCATGTCAAAAATAAACACTTTGTCTCTTTTATTGAAAGTCTCCATGTTCACTGTTAGAATTTGGACATAATTGAATATCAATATAATGACATATTCATGTAATATTCTAAACAGCTTTAAAACCTACATAGCTCAAATCACTTGTTTTTTGTCTTAAATATTCGACTCTTTACTTCAGTCAATTCTGAAGGCCTGTACCAGATTTTAGTAAATAGTTTCACTTTATCTTCAGCCCAACCATCAATCATACATTGCTTATTCAGGATCAAATGTTTGCCACAAAAAATCATGATAAATAAAGTTAGATATATTTTATTGCTTTATAAAAACATTAGCATCAGTTTTGATTTAAGAGAAATATTCCACTTAAATTGTCATGGATGGCATAAATGTTTCTTCAATATTCTGGTTAACTATTTCTGAATGATTTTGGCACTTTCCCAATCCAATCATTTCTTTAAGTAATGCTTACCACTAAGTTTTGCAATTTGTTGATTGTTGAATCTATTTTCCATCCTCCAGAGTTCTCTTCCCTTAAGCAATACAAGCACAAAGAATCCATTTTGTCAATTTGACTGTGCAAGACAGCCATTACTTGTTCTAAGCAATTTAGAAGAATGTCTGACAGAAATTCAGAAGAAATTATTTCTTTTGGGCATTCCTCAGAGCAAGAGTTGCTTTATTCCCAGTTCCTTCATCTTTTTTTACTCCTTTCATTGTTTTGCCCTTGATTTTTTCTTTTTCCTTATTTTTTCATTCTTGCATTTACATTTACATTAAATTATTTTTTACCCATTTTCCTGTCTTCAAAAACTTCCCTTCTTTATTTTCATTCTTATTTATTTCCTTCATTTTTTCTTCCTTCAAGTTTTTCTTTCCACAGTTGGTTTTCAAAAACCTTTCATTTTTTGGTTTCTGTTAAATGACTGTGAAATCAGCGCATTTTTCAAATTCATTCATATTTTTCTTCATTCATTCTTACAAACTTTGTTCTTTTTCTCCTCCAGTCTTTTCTTCAAAATTTTTGTTTTTAAAATTTCTTTCTCCCATTCATCTCTTGTCTCATTTTGTCTCTTTCCTATTTTCATCTTTCTTTCTCTCTTTGTCTTCTTGAGAATATCCATCAAAATTTGTTGATTTTTTGTTGTAATTGAATTTTTTTATTAATTCATCTGACTTACTCTTCCTTCATCCAAAAACTGTTAACAAATTCATGATGAAAATATTGTGAATTTCTTCCACAAATGGAGAGACAAGAATTCCCATACAGTAATAGGTTGCTAATTTTAAAACTATTCATCGATTAATTGCCAGACATATAAGAGCAATTTATAAACAAAAAATATCTCTCTAGCCAAAAAAGATCTGTATGACTTGGTCTATAGAGAGGCAAATAGACCTGGAAGGGTAACAAACACCTCTCTCTCTCTACATACAGACACAAAAGTGTGTGTGTGTGTGTGTGTGTGTAAGAAAATGAGGTTAATATTAGTCTATTAGTGTTTTATATATATATATATAGAGAGAGAGAGAGAGAACGATAGATATTAACAGAATATGATAGACAGACATATATATGTGTCGGAGAAAAAGTGGCATTTTCATTTTTTAGTCTGGCAAACTGAAAAACAAAATTATTTAATCATTTTTTTAATTGCCCAAGTGCACTTAATTATTTCAGAACAAATTAGCTGAAATTGCTTGATAAGAAATTTTTAAGTTTGCATTAGAATTTAATACTCACTTTCTTATTGATTAAAATGTTAATTTGGTTTATCTAAAAGTGGAATATTGAACTCAAATCTTTCTGCTGATGAAGATAATCTGCAAATAATTTTTTCTCCTCATTTCTCTTTTCAAAATTACTAAACAGTTATTTTCCAATTCTCTTAACATGGAAATATAATTGTTAAATTTAATTGGTAGCATGAGCAACATTTAAATGCAAGTTAATTTAAGGTCACCTGATTGATAAAGAAGGTGGAAGAATGAAGAAGCTTGTAAAATAGATTGGCTATTGTCATATAGTAACTGCATAAATGTCTGAACAAAAGCTGGAATATTAATTTGTCTCATCAAAGACAATATTTCTTAAAATGTCAGATTTCACTGGGATCATGTAAGAAAATTTTACAAATTGCACTAATTTTTGCTAATAAAAATGTCTTGGCGTTATAATCTTCCCTGACTTAACATTAGTTCTTCTTTCTCGCATGAACTTCATCAATTTAAAAAAAAACAGAAATCCTTAGGCAAAATTATTTTTAATCTCTATTTCACAATGTTAATATTAATGAATATATGAATAAATTTACATGCACTGAACTCTAGCATAGATTTTTATAGCATTACATAGCAGAGCAGTTAATTTAGGAAGGAGCTTTTATTTATAAGAATATTTCTGATTAATGCAAATAAATTCACTTACTTTGACAAATATGTATTCTTTTTTCTGACTTCAATTATTCAGTCAGTTAAGTGCCATACATGATGCACACTTGGGCGATCATGTCTCAAAAGAGACATGGCTGACTGGGCAGAAGATTATCCCGCAGTAGGTTGCCATTGCTTTCTGCGGTAGACTGGTTGCCAACCAAGGCTATAGAACCCAATCTGTCCTATTATTTAACCCATAACTGGAAGGAATAGACAGATTAATACCTTTCCCAAGGGTATTTGGGCGTAAATGAATGCAAGGAATTCAACTGGAATTCAAACTCAGCTCCCCGATTTCTCATTCTGAATCGATATCCATTGCACCACAATGCACATCCTTCAGTTATTATTTATCCAAAAAACAGAAATGGTCTTTTCTATAATTATTTCTATAATTTCTATAATTATTTTAAGAATTTGATTTTTGCAAAAGAAGAGTTTTTATAATTCTTGTTTCTTGAATATTTTAATCACCACAAAATATAATTTATATCTTTTTTTAAAGAAACAAATTTTCATTGAATCTGATACATCTGCAAAGTTTTTCATCCACAGATTTCACTCAGTATATATCAAATTTTTCTGCATAGACATAGTCAAATTATGATGAAGAGAATTTATTTTCCATGACAAATATTTTCAGCATGTGCACTGACTAGAAAAGAAATTAACTTGTAAGTGTAAATCACATAGACTGAAAATTATACAATGACAATTTCAGATCAAAATTTAGCTCATAACTCCATGTCATGTTACAGACTTATTGATCTATCTACTAGGTTTCATTAAAAATTTATAACATTCAGTCAGACAGTTAAATGCCATACGTGATACACGCTTGGGCGATCATGTCTCGAAAGAGACATGACTGACTGGGCAGAAGATTCTCCCGCAGTAGGTTGCCATTGCTTTCTGTGGTAGACTGGTTGCCAGCCAAGGCTATAGAACCCAATCTGTCCTGTTATTTAACCCATAACTGAAAGGAATAGACAGATTAATACCTTTCCCAAGGGTATTTGCACGTAAGTGAATGCAATGAATTCAACTGGAATTCGAATTCGGCTCCCCAATTTCTCATTCCGAGCCGATATCCACTGGACCACAACGAACATCCTTATAACATTATTAGAATTAAAAGCAGATTCTCTTTCAAACAGATGAAAACATTTCTGTACTGAAACAGAAAAAAAAACATTTTTAAAATACTAACAAGGACATTTACACTAAATGTTTCATATTTGTAGCATGTACATTTTGCGGGACACCAAAAAAAAAAGACAAGAAATAACTTGAAAATGAATGTATGCATTGATGCATGAAATTCTATAATTGTGTGAAAGATATAATATACATAAAAATTCTAAAAATGCACTGGTCATGCACAGAAATAAATTTGGCCACAATTTCAACCAACAAAATGACATTGTTATCAAAAGAGAAAATGATTTACTCAAAAAGAAAATCCTAAAAAATGCAGCCATCAAATATTACCAAAATATTAATCTGCACCCTGTTTTTCCCCCAATCTCACCTTTCCTAATAAAATCACTACAAAGCCAATATATACAGGAAGCATATAAAAATCAAAAGAAAACTGTTAAATCCATTATTTCAACATCTTATACTGTAAAAATCCAAACAGAATAATTCATGTGAAAATATTCTCTTCAGTATACAAAATGACATACTGAAATATCTAATATTTTTCAGTTGACCAAATGAATATTTGAGAGTATTTTATAATTTCTTAGTAACCAACAAAATTTTGATTTTGTTTATAGATATTTTATTTCAGATAAAATTATTTCATTTTTTGCCTTCATAAAGCCCATACTAAATATAATGCACTGAAATTTTCAAATAAAAATTTACCTAATAACTATGGACCTATTTATCAATCACAAATTTAAAAAAAAGAAACTAAATAAAATTGGCTTGACTATATACCTAAAACAAATTAAAAAAAATAAATTAAATTTCAATTTAATAATACTCAGTGGTTCCTCTGTTTTATGCCCATATAGTTGCATCAATGTAAACATCACTTTAGTCCAATGATGTCCTAAAGGACAAAAATGTATCACACATAAACTTTTTCCATTTAGTTATATATTTCTTTAAAATTGTTCTTGATATATAAAAAAATTTATATATAATTTTCCCAAACATGTGTATGCATATATGGTTGAAAATATACATATTGTGTATATAAATATATATAAGCTTGTACATGTATGTCACTTGCTTTCTCTCTCTCTCTCTCTCTATATATATATATATATATAAAGAGAGAGAGAGAGAGAGAGAGAAAGAGAGAGAGAGAGAGAATAACAGGCAAAGACAAACAGAAATATTGTTGAAGTTCAATATTCAATAAAAGCAAATAATTTTTTTATATCTTTATTTTCTTTCTTATTTCTTTCCTTCATTTTTTCTTCCTTCAAGTTTTTCTTTCCACAGTTGGTTTTCAAAAATCTTTCATGTTATATTGTATATTTGCACAATGGGTATTGAAACATGTACTTGTTTGTTTCTCTCCCTTTTATATATATATATACATATATATATAGTGAAATGAATTAGAGCGCTCTAACTATTGGGCGTGTATAAAGATATGCACTAAAAAGTCTGCCTACTTCCACCGAACGCCTATAGACCAGGGGTAGAGTTGCTGACTGACGCCATTTCAGTCGGGTTTCAATCCTGGGTAAAAAAGTAATCGGAGTCTAACCATATTGATGAGCTGTGATACGGCAAAACAGATCTGTCTGCGAATGGCAATATATATATATATATATATATATATATATATTTGTGGAATTTAATTCCATTACTATTAATCACTTATATTATTTATATATATAAGGGATTAATACTATTGGAATTAAATTCCAGAATAATTTACTTTCAAAAAGTACTCAATACAAAAGTAGAGAATAGATATACATAGTTATTATTATTATTATTATTATTATTATTATTATTATAATACTGCAACTTGACAGCTATAGAGTTTCAGTGTTTAATGCACCATCATCAGGCAGTGAAATGTAGTTAATTTACTAAGTTACATATCTATATATATATATATATATATATATATCTGAGTGAGTACAGAACGAAGAAAGAATTTTTTTCACCGTCCAAACATTAATTTAAAACAGTGCTCGATATATAATGTATAGAGCTGTGAATATTTATTATAAATTATGTTTTAGAACATGTACATAATTTTTTTCTATATATGTCCTCTACAATCATATGGTTGTTTTGACGTTGGGCATTCAACGTCTCATCAGGAGGAATGAGCAAGAACTGAAATCATCCGCTGCCTATATTTGGTTCATTGTTGTTGTGGGGCTGGTTGGGGTTATTGATAATGAAGGGAATATGTCTTTCGTGTTGACTATTAGACTTTTGAAGAACTTGGTGTGTAAAGTTAAATGGTTGATTAATGACATTATCTGTTAGAATGTACGTTTTTATTGGTCAGGTATATCTTTCGGTTAAAATTTCGAAGAACATGGTGTGTGGGTGGGTTGATTACTTGGTCAGTTTTGCGTGTGTGTGTGGGGGTTCTTTGCGATTAGGGAACCCATCTTGTTTGTTGACCTTAAGAATTTTTTGGAACAGTGGCATGGTTAGCTAGTGTCTGTTGTTACCAGACAGATTTTATGTATTCTCTTTAATCTAGTGGCCAGGCTGTCTTCCTTTGGGTTTCCTAGATGGACGTGATAGGGGTGGGGTGTTTTTTCTTTTTTCTTTTTGATTTTTCCAGTATGGAATATTTTTGTATTTAAGTAAGGTTTTTTATGGGTAGATTTCTAATCTAATTTGGAATGTTAATATATATATATATATATATATATATATATATTCTTCATTTGTAAACGAGTTATTACATGACCTAGGTTTCTATCATGTGGTGTCTTCAGGTGATTTACAATAACTGATTTTACCTCTTTTTTTTTTTTAAACGACATAACAAGGATTTTTTGAATGCACAATTTTTAAAATTAGAAGAAATTATAACATTTTCATCCATGGTTGTATGAATCTAATAGGTATTTTATGGTATTTTATTACACTTAGTCATAATTTCTGTTCTTTCATTCAGTAATTCATTTTTGTTTGGGAATAACATATTAGCTAATTATGTTATTCCCAAACAAAAATTCCCTCATCTTTTATCTCATACTTATGTTTTTAAAACTTCATGTATTTCCTTTCTCATCTATTTGGGTTTTTTATCTTAACAAAACCCTTTAAAGAAATTTTTTTTTATTTTTTTATATTATCATTATCCTTTATGATTTAATATTTTTTCCAACTCTTTGCCTTTTATATTCTATGCTACTGTCTTATTTCCAGTTCAAACTTTTGATATGTCTAGTCTTCTTTGGCATTGATATATTTTGTGTATGAATTCACACATTCAATTCTTTTAAACTGTAATAATCTTTTATTCCCACTTTATTCATCTCATTTGATGATCTTCTTTATTTTAGTTTAATCTTATTTTATTTTTTAAATCTCCTTATATATATATATTGTTTTAAATCCAAAAAGGATGAACAAATAAGTAAAATCCAAACACTTCATCCTATTAATATTAATTTTATTAATATTAAAATTGATCAAGGTGGAGAGCTCGATGCAAACAGTATTATCTATTTACAGAGCTAAATATATAAAGTAATTCAAAAATTTCAAAATTTAATTTTCTTGGATGTCCATTTCAGTCGAAAACAAAAACTTTATTAATTCAAATATGTTACAAAATTTCTATACCGGAAGAAGCCCAAAAACATATCCATACACAGGAAGTTAAAAATGGGGTGGGATTAAAAAACAAATTTGATTTATTTGAATTTGTCATCACAACATAAGAAAGGGGAAAAGCAGACAGAGATTCATGACTCGATATTAGAAAACTTTACAATACGTCTGTAAGAATCAAATGTCAAAAAGGTAAAAATTAACCCATATCACAGGAGGAAATGAAAGGAAAGAAAAGACAAAAAGGGGTGGATAGGGGGGGGCAGGGAAAAGTTAAAAGAGAAATAAAATACAACAAATTTTTTAGTAACCAAGGTAACGACTGACAACAACTTCTGTATATGTTTTTCTCTTCTTGATGATAATTTATTAAATACCAAAACTCTATATCCATTAATTTGCAGTATGCGATTATAATAATAATAATAACTATATATATATATATCCAGAAATCAGCAGGTTTTCATTTTTCCTTGTATTAAGCATAAGGAATAATTTCATTTTATGTTCTTGTTTTCATACAAAGTGATGAATGACTGTCTTAAGACTCCAAGAAATTATCCATCATCATTTCAAACACCTTTGAACAGTCTGTGGTTGTTCTAAAAAACATACATGTTAAATGCCAGAAGATGAGTTGATAAACAGAGACTGACACTGTATTGCCATTTCTGTGACAGCCATCCCATAATTTAAGTATTTTACATTAAAAGACATCACTGGAAAAATCAAGAAAAGCTATTGCTTATATTATTGGTATCTTTAACCATATAATATAAATTCTGAAAAATTCTTCTGTTAAATTTTTTTCAATGACTTATTGTCAGTCTTTTATTTCCTAAATGAAAGAACCTTTTATTTAGTTTTTTTCTTTTAATAAGTTTGTTGATAATTTGAAGTCTTTTAAAATAATATTATTTTTAATATTTTAACATTATTAACATTATTAATCTTATATTGGTAAAAATATTATGTTTGTTGAGATATGATCTTATTGCATTTTGGTCAGATAAATGGTAAATTAATCTACAAGAGAGTTTTATAGTTATAATACCAACATAAACAGAATTTCATTTAAACTTTCAGTCTCTTCTTGAATATTAGAAATCATATATTATTTTGATTCTGTATATTTGTTTAATATTTTGTTAGGAGTGATGCTATTAGTGACACTGAGATTCAATTTTTTTAATTTTGCATAATAAATAATGAACTATATATATATTACAGTTAGTATATATTCTCATATATGATAGTCTTAATAGCCAAGTTATAGAGTCATTTTTATTTGATCATCTACAATATAGTTGGGGAATCTGTTGTTATATGAAAGAAAAGATAACCTTTAGATGTTAATTACTTTTACATCAACCAAACACTCCTGTTTACAGAGAGATGGCTGGTAAGACTTAATGTGAATAGATTCCAACACTTTCAAATTAAACTCAAAATTAGTCTTGCTCTTAACTGAAAACATCTTTTGGCTATAAGATAAAGTACAATTGTGATTTTTACTGTACTTTATCACTGAACCTGTTGTATTCACACACCTATGCAAGTTGTCCATTCTATCCTTGTGGATACTGTGTGCTGCATACTGATTGATTTATGATTAATAAAACATTGATGTTATCTAATTATTTTAGCAATAATGTATGGAATGATGAGATTAGCTTTATAACAGAAATTATGTATCTGTAGGGACATTCACTGTTGATGTTGAGACAGCATTGTAGATTTTTGTCTAAAGAAGTAATGAAAATGTACCCATTGTAATTAATTAAAATGTTTTGGAAGGGAATTTTACTGTTTAAAATTAAAATGGAGGATGGAATTACTTTTGAAAGAAAACTTTAGATGTTTTAATCTTTATCTCATACAAACATATCATCTACATGACGTCATGATGTAAAATTCTAAAACAATCACATTCTCTAATAGAATTGGCAATATGATGGCAGTTTCTGATCAACATTTGATCCTCAAATATTTCATATGATTTTTTTCTTGAAAAATGATTGGTTGATCAAGTTAAAGGTGACAGTAAGAATTATGGACAACTTCTGTACAGTTTTCAACCATTTATTACTTTGAAGGAAAATGAGAAAACATACAAAAAAATAAACAAATATCCATTACCTGTTGTATTCAGTAATACAACATGCATAAGTAAAAAACTGCTACCCAAATATATATTATTCTAACTCCAAAAAGCTACCAAAGAAAAACATGACTACATTCCAGTAGAAATTCATGGAACAACAAATAACATTAACTGCTAAAAAAAAAATTAAAAACCTCAACATTGAAATTAAATAAAGAAGCAACAACTACCAAAGAAAAATACAATCAAATCCAGCAGAATTGATGCAAATTATTCACAATAAACATTACATAGACAAAAATATAAAAAATGAACAACTTCCATAATGGAAAAAAAATAGTTTCCAAACTCCTGAAAGAATTTTTTGAACTTTTCTGACAACCAACTAAACAATGAAGAAAAAGAATTCCTTAACCTTAGACCAAACTGACAATTATACATTTGAGAATGGTAAAAAGAAAATAGAAATTGAAATCAAATACCAAAGAGTTTTACAATTAAAAAATAAAAAACACATTAACTCACAACCCAATTTACATGACCTACTCAAAGCCAAAAGAATTAAAAAGATATAATTACAATAAACAAAATCAACTCTTAACTCAAACATTAAAAACTGCCATTAGACAATTCTGCTCTAATAAAGACATAATTGTTAGAAAAAGTGACAAAGTTAAAATTTATATCATATGAAACTACAATAATTATAATAAAAAAAAAATTCAAAATCTTTTCTCTGCTTGAGATTATTCGAAATCTTTAAAAATACTAGCAATAAAAAGTAAATTATCACTACTAATAATGCTGAAAAGTTAAAGTTTTTAAAAAATAAGTAGAGACTACTATCCCAGTTATTTACAGTAATAGTAGTCTACTTATTTTTGTTACTAGGAGTGAAAGAGAATGAAAAGTCTGAAATGAGGAGAAAAACAATAAAAGAACAGAATTTAGGAAGACAGAAGATAGCAACAGGCATTGCATTTAAATTTTTGAAGATTGTAGGTGTTAGGGAAGCAAGCAATTTGAAGGGAGTTTCACAGGTGAGAAGCGTGAGAAAAGAAAGTATCAGAGTAAAACAGATGGTAGTACGACGAAAAAATAAATGAAACCTAGTTACCAATCTAGTAGTGCAGATAAATTTATGCCGTCAAGGTACAAAGGAGAGGAGAGCATCAAAACAATAGCTATAGAAATGTTTGTAGAAAAGAGAAAAGCCACATCATATGAGTGAGAAAATGGCTGAAGTTGAGATGCCAGGTCAGGATCAGCTACATTATAGACTTTTCTTTGAATTGTTGTCTTGCTCTTTATATCAAGATATACAGCAGAAGCACCAAACTAGATATGGCAGTATATTCAATACATGGGCGAATGAAAAATTTATAAATATGAAAGATTTTCTGATATGACACTGTGTATTAAATCTCTTAGCAGCAGACATCACTCCACTTCATATCAGTGGAAAATGTGAGCCTAAAAAGGCATAGAGTATTGCTCACCTGGAGTTTAGCATCAGTCAGTCAGTTAAGTGCCATACATGATACACGCTTGGGCGATCATGTCTTAAAAGAGACATGACTGACTGGGCAGAAGATTATCCCGCAGTAGGTTGCCATTGCTTTCTGCGGTAGACTGTTTGCCGACCAAAGCTATAGAACCCAATCTGTCCTGCTATTTAACCCATAACTGGAAGGAAGAGATGGATTAATACCTTTCCCAAGGGTATTTGTGCGTAACTGAATACAATGGATTCAACTGGAATTCGAACTCGGCTCCACCGGTTTCTCGTTCTGAGCTGATATCCACTGTACCACAACACACATTATGTTAATAACATGCAGAAAAGTTTCAATGTGATGATTAAATGAAAATAGTTTTGCTTTAGAGGCATTCACATTTACAAACCACTTTTTTTCTAATTGGGAACTGATAACATCAGGGAGGTCATTTATGAAGATCAGAAACAGCCCAAGACCAAGGATAGAGCCCTAGGAGATCTCTTTGTTAATATGAAATGAAAGAATAAAATACTGGAATAGTTGACCCTGGGAGAATAAACTGTTAGCAAAGAACTTAGGGTTACATCTAATCATTTTAACTAGGAAATGATGAGACATTGCCAGGGAAGCCAGAAGGGAGTTCCACAAGGAAGAAGCTCTCTGAGTTGAACTTGCATTTTATTAAAGGAATATGAAGGAAATTCGGATGGTTTGTGAGCATGAACATGACATTGTGGATCCTAGCTTTGACGGTTCAAACTGGCAGTACTAAGGTATGTAACTTGTCAGAACATCTGCTATAGTAATACCAATATAGTCGAGAAAGGCTGGCAACATTTCATCTGTGAGACAAGAGTTGTAGGATGAAGAATATTTATCACTTACAAGGCAGTGTAAGTGCTTTTAAATAGGGATAAAGATACCAACATAGTATATAATAGCTTTCCTTTGATTCTGTCAATGATGCCTTCTAATGTAAAATTCTTAATCGGCATGTCTGCTAACAGAAACAACAATATGTTTGAGCTCATCATCTCAGCTTGGCCTGACAAATAACATTTTTTTTTCCCTAGGATTAATCAAAGCACAAAAACAATGATAAGAACTATCCAAATTTTCTTTAGAGTCTTGAGACAATCATTAATTTTTTTCTATCATGGAATAATCAAGAAAGAAACTAAAATCTTAGGTATGTTAAAAACAAAAAAAAATCTGGCTTTAAGTACGTCACAAGAGATTTGAGTAAAACTTTAACAGGTAATAATCAAGAAAACAAAATTAAAAAGTAGATGCTGATGCTGTGACTAAAAAACAAAAAGATACAGAATATTAAGAACTTTTGGCAAAGATGTGAAAGCAACTAAACTAGAACCTTTAAGTAAACATCACAATGGGAAATATGTAAGTTTGGAACAGAAGTACATGAAAACTGATTTCACAACAGTAATTATTAGTGATGATTGGAGAGCTTTAATGGGTGAACTTGATCACTTGATTAAAGTTTGGGTCCTTCAGTGTGAACTAATAAAACAACTGAGAAGATAATAAATATGGTGGAGTAATGTTTTGGCTTCATACTGCAGGTAGAAAAATTATAAATCACTTCAAAGTTGATGATAATGAAATATTTATTATAAGTTCTCAAAGAAAATGTTTTTTGAGCTCTATAGCTCAAGTAACTCTTGGACATATAAATTCAAGGTAGCAAGTGGAGGTGTTAGTTAGAGAAAATAGCTACCTAGTAAGGTGAGGCCGCTGATCAATACTTTTTTTAAACATTTCACACCAAGCATATAAAGTCACTAAAATGCAAGACGTTACTGAGTGTGAAAAAATATAAAAACAGAAAACAGGATCGAGGAGAAAGAATGATAAAAGAACAGGAATTAAGAAAACAGAATATAACAATTGACTTAACATTTAAATTTTTGAAGACCAAACATGACTGGATAGTAAGAAGAGCTTTCCACAAGCAAGAAGTGTGAGAGAAAAATATGTTAGCATAGAACTTAGGGTTACATCTAATCATTTTAATTAGGAAATGATGAGACATTGCCAGGGAAGCCAGAAGGGAGTTCCACAAGGGAGAAGTGTGGGAGAATAAACTGTTAGCAAAGAACTTAGGGTTACATCTAATCATTTTAACTAGGGAATGATGAGACATTGCCAGGGAAGCCAGAAGGGAGTTCCACAAGGGAGAAGTGTGGGAGAATAAACTGTTAGCAAGGAACTTAGGGTTACATCTAGCCATTTCAACTGTAAAATGATAAGACGTTGCCAGGGAAGCAAGAAGCCGGAAGAGAGTTCCACAAGTGAAAAGTGTGAGAGTAGAAACTGCTAGCATAGCACTTATGGTTACATCTATTTCAGCTGTAAAATGATGAGATGTTGCCACTAATCTAGTACTGAACTTAAATTTATAAAGTTTAGGTACTAAAAAGGAAAGGATATCAGAATGATTTTTTAATCTTTTCACTTCAAGTAAAACAATAATATCACTAAGACACAAGGGGGCCACTGGAAGGAAAAGAGAAGAAAAAGACTTCAGAAGGAAGCAGAAACCCAATAATAATATATGCATTATGTTATAGTTTATGCATAGACATTATAGAGTTGTGGTAGAATTTAGAATAAACAGGAAACAAGAGATAAGCCACTAATTCTGTTAGAAAAACTGGGGACCATAAATATTTATAGAAAAGTCACAGGAAACCTGTGTTATGGCAGTAGGAAGTGACTGAATCTGAAATGCCAGGTCAGGGTCAATAACATTCCAGATTTTTCTTCATGTTTTATCAAGAATCTCCAAAATATATCGTAGAAGCACCTGAAAAGTTGTGGCAGGAATATTTAATACATGGATGAATGGTCAACTTATAAATGTGTAAAATAGATTCCAGTTAGAAAAATATCTTTTCTTTTTTATTGTATAATTTTTCATATTCTCCATTTCTTGACATTGGCCATGACAAGTCTGACCACTTCCATGCCAAAAACTTCAATTGGTTCTCTGGCATGCCAAGTATAATAATTCCCCTGTTCCTCTGACAATTAGGAGAAACGTCTCATATAAATCCCTACAAGAAAGTTCTTTCATATTCTGCAAAAATTGACTATTGCCCACCTTGCCAAAAGATTTTTCATTGATATTAATAATACTTCACCAGATATTTATGAAATAGAAAACTTGTAATCAGTTCATCATAAATGACATATATCAGAATAGAAAACAAATTTCAAGTAAAGAAGATCTCTAGGAAGCAATAAAAACTACTGAACGTAGTGTTAAAACCAAAGCGAAAACAAAACAAAGCCAGTATATAAAAGACTTGTGACATCCTATGCAAATGAGCTGAGTTGTGTTTAAGTGCAGAGCCACTAACTGTCGGTACTCTATCATGTCACACGTAATGGTGTAACACGTTTTAAGTACAGAGACTGTGCAATATACCAGACATAAAAAGACTGATGAATGTTATAAAATGTCAAGAAATTCATGATAATATGAAAAATAATAAAATCATTAATTATGCATATGGAATAAGTAGAATAAAATGTTAAATATATGTTTCTATGGCCTATATTTTGGGGTTTATAAATATTATAAATAATATTTATGTTGAATTTTGTATAATAAAACTTGAATCCCAAAAACAAGTTATATTATTTTTAATAAATTTCAATATTATAAGTTGACACTAACATAATATATTATTCATATAAATATGAGAATATTCTCAACATTTTCATGTGAAAATATTCACTTGCATGATGAACATACTGTATATAGATATAGAGAAAAAGGAACATGTGTGTGCATGTGTGTGCATGCAGACATAAGCCCTCACTGCCTATAGCTACACATATTATGCACTCTTTCCCTATAAACATAGCATATTTTAACATTATAATTATATGCGTGTGTGTGTGTGTATATATATGTATATATATATAATAGTCATCCACATACAAGCCTGTTTTGCTGTATCACAGCTCATCAGTGTGGCTAGACACATCCACTTGCTTATGGCAGGGATCGAAACTTGAGTGTCAGTCAGAGCCACTACCCCCTAAGCCATAGGTGCATGGAATCAGAGAAGGGAAATTTTAAAGTGTTGTATATAAGCAGTATATACACATGCCAGTCACCGAAAGAACTCAATTCATTTCTGAAGAGTCGTGCATATATCGCAGAAGTGGAAACTGTTTTTAAAATATTCTTTTCTAGAGAGCTGAATATATATATATATATATATATATGCCTTCAATTAAACATTATCTCTGTATATTCAAATACTTGTGTGCATACATTAGAGTAGAGAAAAATATGTCAATAAGTAAATGTTGTCTACTAAAACTGTTTGTTCTGTTGATCACATGTATGTGTATGTGTGTCCAGAAAAGTTGTCTATATATCAAAGATGTTTTAGCTAGAAACCCATTTCAATCAAAATTGATTTCAAAATCTCTGACCGGTTTCTCTATAGTTTGCCTTTTGTCATTTTTATCTTCTCTCTTCAATTTATGCATCTCAAAACCTGAACAAAGAAGCTCTAATAAATACAAAACTTTAACATTAAGATACGTGTGAGAGGAGTTTTATTTCTGTTATTTTTTTATAGCTTTCTTAAATGCGGAACTAAGATTTCAAACAGTTAAGATTTTCACACAACTCTTTATCACAAACAATATTTTATCAAACACATAATTGAATTTATGGCGCAAACTGGAAATAATAAATGATAGCAACATTTAAGTATGAAAAACTGATGAACACCAGGCTCAGTTAACATGTCATGAGAGGGTTCCACAGAAATCTGGATTAAGAAACTTGATACAAGTAATTTCTTTCAGATCATGAAATGCTACTAATACAATTCTTTTCCTTTTATGTGCTCTGTTCTTTCAGGACGTAGGTGATCATGGCTTTCCACGTCTCTCTATCCCTGATGGCTCTTAGTATGTTTTCTCCTGTTACACCACACAAACCCTGTTCCATCATCCACCTGATCAGACCCATCAAATATGTTATCCGCTGCCTTCCTCTATCTCTTTTTCCTTCTATCTGGCCTGTCAGTATCAGGTTCTCCAAGCCCTCCTTCTTCATTGCATGTCCCAGGAACTTCAGTTGTCTCTTACAATTAATTTTCTTTTCGTTGCCATTCTTTCCAAAACCTCATCATTGCTCACATGATATCTGCAGTATATCAACTAATAAAGAGGCTAATTTTTCAAATTTCCACTTCATTTCCATTTAATGATCCAGAGAAGAAAATATTTTCAAGACAAATGGCCTATTGAATAAACTTAAAAATGTCATGGGATCTTTTTCTTTTAGCTTAAACAATGTCTAGAATACAAGTAATGAATTTATTAATTTCTATTCTATTTCTAATCTAATTAAAAATTTATATAAGATATGTACATAAATTTCCAAATAGGTGCTGATTTCCTAAGTGCTGCTTAGATGTGGCACAAGGCCAAGAGTATTGGGGTACCCAGTGAGGACTGAACTCACTACTCAATTGTAACAGATTCTAGTGAGACAAGCTTGCTAACCATTACACCAAGTCAAGGTGCCTAAATTTCCAAATAGATGTACAAGGAAATTTTGCATACGCCTAAGAGACAGACACAGAAAACATATTTCTCTCTCACTCAACCTGAAATGGATATTCTAATCAAAATTAATTTGAAAAAAATTTCAGTTTTCTTAACTTAATTTTAAAAATAAAAATAAAATTAGTATTAAACATTAAAATAAAGATAAATTTTGAACATCGAAATAGCTAAATTTGTAAAGATTAAAAAATTGGAAGGTTGATTTATCTTCTTAAGAAAATAAATATCATGTGATTTATAGATAAAATTTATGGAATTATTTGAAAAGCATTTTAACTGGTGTGTTCTTCAGCCTTACTCAAGATTGGAATTTATCCACATGGTCAATGAGATTCTTAGAGATCATCCTAACAAAATGCTTTCATAAAATGAGTATCTCTTCTCAAACAAGTCCAAAAATGAGTACTGTCATTGTTTCATGAATATTTTGCAGAAACGTTAGCTTTTCTATTTCTTTAGTTGATACATAGAGATGGATTTGTTTTCAAATGGATTTGCAGATGATGAATGCTTAAGAAAACATTGATTACACTGGAAAACATTTTTGAAAAAATTTAGTTGACTTGCACTTTACAATTGTTCCTACCTAATTTGATGGTTCAAAAATGGCCTCAAAAATTTTATAAAATTTTAAGTCATTTTGTTAAACAGTAATTCATTTTTTACAAGAAAAAATGTCAATGCAATAAAGGAAATAAGAAACTAATGCAAGACTGAAAATAAAAAACTAACACAAATCAAATAGTACTTGTTATTATTTCCATTGTTCAGACTGTTGTCCTCATCTTTATTGTCATATTCATGACATCTTGGTTGTTGAATGTTCCAACCTTCCTCAGGTAATGAGAATTTGAACCA
>JBBBDQ010001795.1:0-70140 GCA_037127315.1 Ascarosepion bandense
TATTTTGAAATTTTCAGAGTCTCAGAAAATTAATTCATCCTTAGGAGAAATTAATGAAAATAGGTGAAACATGTTGAAACCACTTGCTATGAATAGAAAACACTTAGATATTAAAAAAATTTTAGGGTCTTCAATATTTTCTGGGAGTTTGAAAATCTCGAAAATGCAATAGATTTATTACGTAAATTTTGAAAATTTCAAAGTTTCAGAAAATTAATTTATCTTTCAGATAAATTAATAAAAATTGTTATATCATGTTGATAACATTAGGTAACAATAGGAAACGCTTAGATTTTTAAAAAATTTTGGAGTTTTCGATACTTTACAGAGGTTAAAAACTTTGAAAATTACGTTGAAAAACTATGCGAAATCAGCTAAAAAGTGATACTTTTTGAGGTATATTTTGAAATTTTCAGAGTCTCAGAAAATTAATTCATCCTTAGGATAAATTAATGAAAATAGGTGAAACATGTTGAAACCACTTGCTATGAATAGAAAACACTTAGATATTAAAAAAATTTCAGGGTCTTCAATATTTTCTGGGAGTTTGAAAATCTCGAAAATGCAATAGATTTATTACGTAAATTTTGAAAATTTCAAAGTTTCAGAAAATTAATTTATCTTTCAGATAAATTAATAAAAATTAAAAATTATATCATGTTGATAACATTAGGTAACAATAGGAAACGCTTAGATTTTTAAAAAATTTTGGAGGTTTCGATACTTTACAGAGGTTTAAAAACTTTGAAAATTACGTTGAAAAACTATGCGAAATCAGCTAAAAAGTGATACTTTTTGAGGTATATTTTGAAATTTTCAGAGTCTCAGAAAATTAATTCATCCTTAGGATAAATTAATAAAAATAGGTGAAACATGTTGAAACCACGTGCTATGAATAGAAAACACTCAGATATTAAAAAGATTTTAGGTCTTCAATATTTTCTGGGAGTTTGAAAATCTCGAAAATGCAATAGATTTATTACGTAAATTTTGAAAATTTCAAAGTTTCAGAAAATTAATTTATCTTTCAGATAAATTAATAAAAATTGTTATATCATGTTGATAACATTAGGTAACAATAGGAAACGCTTAGATTTTTAAAAATTTTGGAGGTTTCGATACTTTACAGAAGTTTAAAAACTTTGAAAATTACGTTGAAAAAACTATGCGAAATCAGCTAAAAAGTGATACTTTTTGAGGTATATTTTGAAATTTTCAGAGTCTCAGAAAATTAATTCATCCTTAGGAGAAATTAATGAAAATAGGTGAAACATGTTGAAACCACTTGCTATGAATAGAAAACACTTAGATATTAAAAAAATTTTAGGGTCTTCAATATTTTCTGGGAGTTTGAAAATCTCGAAAATGCAATAGATTTATTACGTAAATTTTGAAAATTTCAAAGTTTCAGAAAATTAATTTATCTTTCAGATAAATTAATAAAAATTGTTATATCATGTTGATAACATTAGGTAACAATAGGAAACGCTTAGATTTT
The DNA here is from genome assembly GCA_037127315.1 of Ascarosepion bandense. Classification (NCBI taxonomy): domain Eukaryota; kingdom Metazoa; phylum Mollusca; class Cephalopoda; order Sepiida; family Sepiidae; genus Ascarosepion; species Ascarosepion bandense. Next base: position 1,499 of record JBBBDQ010001795.1, read on the forward strand.
TAAAAAATTTTGGAATTTTCGATACTTTACAGAGGTTAAAAACTTTGAAAATTACGTTGAAAAACTATGCGAAATCAGCTAAAAAGTGATACTTTTTGAGGTATATTTTGAAATATTCAGAGTCTCAGAAAATTAATTCATCCTTAGGATAAATTAATGAAAATAGGTGAAACATGTTGAAACCACTTGCTATGAATAGAAAACACTTAGATATTAAAAAAATTTCAGGGTCTTCAATATTTTCTGGGAGTTTGAAAATCTCGAAAATGCAATAGATTTATTACGTAAATTTTGAAAATTTCAAAGTTTCAGAAAATTAATTTATCTTTCAGATAAATTAATAAAAATTGTTATATCATGTTGATAAAATTAGGTAACAATAGGAAACGCTTAGATTTTAAAACAATTTTGGAGGTTTCGATACTTTACAGAAGTTTAAAAACTTTGAAAATTACGTTGAAAAACTATGCGAAATCAGCTAAAAAGTGATACTTTTTTGAGGTATATTTTGAAATGTTCAGAGTCTCAGAAAATTAATTCATCCTTAGGAGAAATTAATGAAAATAGGTGAAACATGTTGAAACCACTTGCTATGAATAGAAAACACTTAGATATTAAAAAAATTTCAGGGTCTTCAATATTTTCTGGGAGTTTGAAAATCTCGAAAATGCAATAGATTTATTACGTAAATTTTGAAAATTTCAAAGTTTCAGAAAATTAATTTATCTTTCAGATAAATTAATAAAAATTGTTATATCATGTTGATAACATTAGGTAACAATAGGAAACGCTTAGATTTTAAAAAAATTTTGGAGGTTTCGATATTTTACAGAAGTTTGAAAACTTTGAAAATTACGTTGAAAAACTATGCGAAATCAGCTAAAAAGTGATACTTTTTGAGGTATATTTTGAAATTTTCAGAGTCTCAGAAAATTAATTCATCCTTAGGATAAATTAATAAAAATAGGTGAAACATGTTGAAACCACTTGCTATGAATAGAAAACACTTAGATATTAAAAAAATGTTAGGGTCTTCAATATTTTCTGGGAGTTTGAAAATCTCGAAAATGCAATAGATTTATTACGTAAATTTTGAAAATTTCAAAGTTTCAGAAAATTAATTTATCTTTCAGATAAATTAATAAAAATTGTTATATCATGTTGATAACATTAGGTAACAATAGGAAACGCTTAGATTTTAAAACAATTTTGGAGGTTTCGATACTTTACAGAAGTTTAAAAACTTTGAAAATTACGTTGAAAAACTATGCGAAATCAGCTAAAAAGTGATACTTTTTGAGGTATATTTTGAAATTTTCAGAGTCTCAGAAAATTAATTCATCCTTAGGAGAAATTAATGAAAATAGGTGAAACATGTTGAAACCACTTGCTATGAATAGAAAACACTTAGATATTAAAAAAAATTTCAGGGTCTTCAATATTTTCTGGGAGTTTGAAAATCTCGAAAATGCAATAGATTTATTACGTAAATTTTGAAAATTTCAAAGTTTCAGAAAATTAATTTATCTTTCAGATAAATTAATAAAAATTGTTATATCATGTTGATAACATTAGGTAACAATAGGAAACGCTTAGATTTTAAAAAAATTTTTGAGGTTTCGATACATTACAGAAGTTTAAAAACTTTGAAAATTACGTTGAAAAACTATGCGAAATCAGCTAAAGTGATACTTTTTGAGGTATATTTTGAAATTTTCAGAGTCTCAGAAAATTAATTCATCCTTAGGATAAATTAATGAAAATAGGTGAAACATGTTGAAACCACTTGCTATGAATAGAAAACACTTAGATATTAAAAAAATTTCAGGGTCTTCAATATTTTCTGGGAGTTTGAAAATCTCGAAAATGCAATAGATTTATTAACGTAAATTTTGAAAATTTCAAAGTTTCAGAAAATTAATTTATCTTTCAGATAAATTAATAAAAATTGTTATATCATGTTGATAACATTAGGTAACAATAGGAAACGCTTAGATTTTAAAAAAATTTTGGAGGTTTCGATACTTTACAGAAGTTTAAAAACTTTGAAAATTACGTTGAAAAACTATGCGAAATCAGCTAAAAAGTGATACTTTTTTGAGGTATATTTTGAAATTTTCAGAGTCTCAGAAAATTAATTCATCCTTAGGAGAAATTAATGAAAATAGGTGAAACATGTTGAAACCACTTGCTATGAATAGAAAACACGTAGATATTAAAAAAATTTCAGGGTCTTCAATATTTTCTGGGAGTTTGAAAATCTCGAAAATGCAATAGATTTATTACGTAAATTTTGAAAATTTCAAAGTTTCAGAAAATTAATTTATCTTTCAGATAAATTAATAAAAATTGTTATATCATGTTGATAACATTAGGTAACAATAGGAAACGCTTAGATTTTTTAAAAATTTTGGAGGTTTCGATACTTTACAGAAGGTTTAAAAAGCTTTCAAAATTACGTTGAAAAACTATGCGAAATCAGCTAAAAAGTGATACTTTTTGAGGTATATTTTGAAATTTTCAGAGTCTCAGAAAATTAATTCATCCTTAGGATAAATTAATGAAAATAGGTGAAACATGTTGAAACCACTTGCTATGAATAGAAAACACTTAGATATTAAAAAAAGATTTTAGGGTCTTCAATATTTTCTGGGAGTTTGAAAATCTCGAAAATGCAATAGATTTATTACGTAAATTTTGAAAATTTCAAAGTTTCAGAAAATTAATTTATCTTTCAGATAAATTAATAAAAATTGTTATATCATGTTGATAACATTAGGTAACAATAGGAAACGCTTAGATTTTTGAAAAAATTTTGGAGGTTTCGATTACTTTACAGAAGGTTTAAAAACTTTGAAAATTACGTTGAAAAACTATGCGAAATCAGCTAAAAAGTGATACTTTTTGAGGTATATTTTGAAATATTCAGAGTCTCAGAAAATTAATTCATCCTTAGGAGAAATTAATGAAAATAGGTGAAACATGTTGAAACCACTTGCTATGAATAGAAAACACTTAGATATTAAAAAAATTTTAGGGTCTTCAATATTTTCTGGGAGTTTGAAAATCTCGAAAATGCAATGATTTATTACGTCAATTTTGAAAATTTCAAAGTTTCAGAAAATTAATTTATCTTTCAGATAAATTAATAAAAATTGTTATATCATGTTGATAACATTAGGTAACAATAGGAAACGCTTAGATTTTTAAAAAATTTTGGAGGTTTCGATATTTACAGAAGTTTAAAAACGTTGAAAATTACGTTGAAAAACTATGCGAAATCAGCTAAAAAGTGATACTTTTTGAGGTATATTTTGAAATTTTCAGAGTCTCAGAAAATTAATTCATCCTTAGGAGAAATTAATGAAAATAGGTGAAACATGTTGAAACCACTTGCGATGAATAGAAAACACTTAGATATTAAAAAAATTTTAGGGTCTTCAATATTTTCTGGGAGTTTGAAAATCTCGAAAATGCAATAGATTTATTACGTAAATTTTGAAAATTTCAAAGTTTCAGAAAATTAATTTATCTTTCAGATAAATTAATAAAAATTGTTATATCATGTTGATAAGATTAGGTAACAATAGGAAACGCTTAGATTTTAAAAAAATTTTGGAAGGTTTTCGATACTTTACAGAAGTTTAAAAACTTTGAAAATTACGTTGAAAAACTATGCGAAATCAGCTAAAAAGTGATACTTTTTGAGGTATATTTTGAAATATTCAGAGTCTCAGAAAATTAATTCATCCTTAGGATAAATTAATGAAAATAGGTGAAACATGTTGAAACCACTTGCTATGAATAGAAAACACTTAGATATTAAAAAAATTTCAGGGTCTTCAATATTTTCTGGGAGTTTGAAAATCTCGAAAATGCAATAGATTTATTACGTAAATTTTGAAAATTTCAAAGTTTCAGAAAATTAATTTATCTTTCAGATAAATTAATAAAAATTGTTATATCATGTTGATAAAATTAGGTAACAATAGGAAACGCTTAGATTTTAAAAAAAGTTTGGAGGTTTCGATACTTTACAGAAGTTTAAAAACTTTGAAAATTACGTTGAAAAACTATGCGAAATCAGCTAAAAAGTGATACTTTTTGAGGTATATTTTGAAATATTCAGAGTCTCAGAAAATTAATTCATCCTTAGGAGAAATTAATGAAAATAGGTGAAACATGTTGAAACCACTTGCGATGAATAGAAAACACTTAGATATTAAAAAAATTTTAGGGTCTTCAATATTTTCTGGGAGTTTGAAAATCTCGAAAATGCAATAGATTTATTACGTAAATTTTGAAAATTTCAAAGTTTCAGAAAATTAATTTATCTTTCAGATAAATTAATAAAAATTGTTATATCATGTTGATAACATTAGGTAACAATAGGAAACGCTTAGATTTTTTAAAAATTTTGGAGGTTTCGATACTTTACAGAGGTTTAAAAACTTTCAAAATTACGTTGAAAAACTATGCGAAATCAGCTAAAAAGTGATACTTTTTGAGGTATATTTTGAAATTTTCAGAGTCTCAGAAAATTAATTCATCCTTAGGATAAATTAATAAAAATAGGTGAAACATGTTGAAACCACGTGCTATGAATAGAAAACACTTAGATATTAAAAAGATTTTAGGGTCTTCAATATTTTCTGGGAGTTTGAAAATCTCGAAAATGCAATAGATTTATTACGTAAATTTTGAAAATTTCAAAGTTTCAGAAAATTAATTTATCTTTCAGATAAATTAATAAAAATTGTTATATCATGTTGATAACATTAGGTAACAATAGGAAACGCTTAGATTTTTAAAAAATTTTGGAGGTTTCGTTACTTTACAGAAGTTTAAAAACTTTGAAAATTACGTTGAAAAACTATGCGAAATCAGCTAAAAAGTGATACTTTTTGAGGTATATTTTGAAATATTCAGAGTCTCAGAAAATTAATTCATCCTTAGGAGAAATTAATGAAAATAGGTGAAACATGTTGAAACCACTTGCTATGAATAGAAAACACTTAGATATTAAAAAAATTTTAGGGTCTTCAATATTTTCTGGGAGTTTGAAAATCTCGAAAATGCAATAGATTTATTACGTCAATTTTGAAAATTTCAAAGTTTCAGAAAATTAATTTATCTTTCAGATAAATTAATAAAAATTGTTATATCATGTTGATAACATTAGGTAACAATAGGAAACGCTTAGATTTTAAAAAAATTTTGGAGGTTTCGATACTTTACAGACGTGTAAAAACTTTGAAAATTACGTTGAAAAACTATGCGAAATCAGCTAAAAAGTGATACTTTTTGAGGTATATTTTGAAATTTTCAGAGTCTCAGAAAATTAATTCATCCTTAGGAGAAATTAATGAAAATAGGTGAAACATGTTGAAACCACTTGCGATGAATAGAAAACACTTAGATATTAAAAAAATTTTAGGGTCTTCAATATTTTCTGGGAGTTTGAAAATCTCGAAAATGCAATAGATTTATTACGTAAATTTTGAAAATTTCAAAGTTTCAGAAAATTAATTTATCTTTCAGATAAATTAATAAAAATTGTTATATCATGTTGATAAGATTAGGTAACAATAGGAAACGCTTAGATTTTTTAAAAATTTTGGAGGTTTCGATACGTTACAGAGGTTTAAAAACTTTCAAAATTACGTTGAAAAACTATGCGAAATCAGCTAAAAAGTGATACTTTTTGAGGTATATTTTGAAATATTCAGAGTCTCAGAAAATTAATTCATCCTTAGGAGAAATTAATGAAAATAGGTGAAACATGTTGAAACCACGTGCTATGAATAGAAAACACTTAGATATTAAAAAAATTTTAGGGTCTTCAATATTTTCTGGGAGTTTGAAAATCTCGAAAATGCAATAGATTTATTACGTAAATTTTGAAAATTTCAAAGTTTCAGAAAATTAATTTATCTTTCAGATAAATTAATAAAAATTGTTATATCATGTTGATAACATTAGGTAACAATAGGAAACGCTTAGATTTTTAAAAAAAGTTTGGAGGTTTCGATACTTTACAGAAGTTTAAAAACTTTGAAAATTACGTTGAAAAACTATGCGAAATCAGCTAAAAAGTGATACTTTTTGAGGTATATTTTGAAATATTCAGAGTCTCAGAAAATTAATTCATCCTTAGGAGAAATTAATGAAAATAGGTGAAACATGTTGAAACCACTTGCGATGAATAGAAAACACTTAGATATTAAAAAAATTTTAGGGTCTTCAATATTTTCTGGGAGTTTGAAAATCTCGAAAATACAATAGATTTATTACGTAAATTTTGAAAATTTCAAAGTTTCAGAAAATTAATTTATCTTTCAAATAAATTAATAAAAATTGTTATATCATGTTGATAAGATTAGGTAACAATAGGAAACGCTTAGATTTTAAAAAAATTTTGGAGGTTTCGATACTTTACAGAAGTTTAAAAACTTTGAAAATTACGTTGAAAAACTATGCGAAATCAGCTAAAAAGTGATACTTTTTGAGGTATATTTTGAAATATTCAGAGTCTCAGAAAATTAATTCATCCTTAGGAGAAATTAATGAAAATAGGTGAAACATGTTGAAACCACTTGCTATGAATAGAAAACACTTAGATATTAAAAAAATTTTAGGGTCTTCAATATTTTCTGGGAGTTTGAAAATCTCGAAAATGCAATAGATTTATTACGTAAATTTTGAAAATTTCAAAGTTTCAGAAAATTAATTTATCTTTCAGATAAATTAATAAAAATTGTTATATCATGTTGATAACATTAGGTAACAATAGGAAACGCTTAGATTTTAAAAAAAGTTTGGAGGTTTCGATACTTTACAGAAGTTTAAAAACTTTGAAAATTACGTTGAAAAACTATGCGAAATCAGCTAAAAAGTGATACTTTTTGAGGTATATTTTGAAATATTCAGAGTCTCAGAAAATTAATTCATCCTTAGGAGAAATTAATGAAAATAGGTGAAACATGTTGAAACCACTTGCGATGAATAGAAAACACTTAGATATTAAAAAAATTTTAGGGTCTTCAATATTTTCTGGGAGTTTGAAAATCTCGGAAATACAATAGATTTATTACGTAAATTTTGAAAATTTCAAAGTTTCAGAAAATTAATTTATCTTTCAAATAAATTAATAAAAATTGTTATATCATGTTGATAACATTAGGTAACAATAGGAAACGCTTAGATTTTAAAAACATTTTGGAGGTTTCGATACTTTACAGAAGTTTAAAAACTTTGAAAATTACGTTGAAAAACTATGCGAAATCAGCTAAAAAGTGATACTTTTTGAGGTATATTTTGAAATTTTCAGAGTCTCAGAAAATTAATTCATCCTTAGGAGAAATTAATGAAAATAGGTGAAACATGTTGAAACCACTTGCTATGAATAGAAAACACTTAGATATTAAAAAAATTTTAGGGTCTTCAATATTTTCTGGGAGTTTGAAAATCTCGAAAATGCAATAGATTTATTACGTCAATTTTGAAAATTTCAAAGTTTCAGAAAATTAATTTATCTTTCAGATAAATTAATAAAAATTGTTATATCATGTTGATAACATTAGGTAACAATAGGAAACGCTTAGATTTTAAAAAATTTTGGAGGTTTCGATACTTTACAGAAGTTTAAAAACGTTGAAAATTACGTTGAAAAACTATGCGAAATCAGCTAAAAAGTGATACTTTTTGAGGTATATTTTGAAATTTTCAGAGTCTCAGAAAATTAATTCATCCTTAGGAGAAATTAATGAAAATAGGTGAAACATGTTGAAACCACTTGCGATGAATAGAAAACACTTAGATATTAAAAAAATTTTAGGGTCTTCAATATTTTCTGGGAGTTTGAAAATCTCGAAAATGCAATAGATTTATTACGTAAATTTTGAAAATTTCAAAGTTTCAGAAAATTAATTTATCTTTCAGATAAATTAATAAAAATTGTTATATCATGTTGATAAGATTAGGTAACAATAGGAAACGCTTAGATTTTAAAAAAATTTTGGAGGTTTCGATACTTTACAGAAGTTTAAAAACTTTGAAAATTACGTTGAAAAACTATGCGAAATCAGCTAAAAAGTGATACTTTTTTAGGTATATTTTGAAATATTCAGAGTCTCAGAAAATTAATTCATCCTTAGGAGAAATTAATGAAAATAGGTGAAACATGTTGAAACCACTTGCTATGAATAGAAAACACTTAGATATTAAAAAAATTTTAGGGTCTTCAATATTTTCTGGGAGTTTGAAAATCTCGAAAATGCAATAGATTTATTACGTAAATTTTGAAAATTTCAAAGTTTCAGAAAATTAATTTATCTTTCAGATAAATTAATAAAAATTGTTATATCATGTTGATAACATTAGGTAACAATAGGAAACGCTTAGATTTTAAAAAAAGTTTGGAGGTTTCGATACTTTACAGAAGTTTAAAAACTTTGAAAATTACGTTGAAAAACTATGCGAAATCAGCTAAAAAGTGATACTTTTTGAGGTATATTTTGAAATATTCAGAGTCTCAGAAAATTAATTCATCCTTAGGAGAAATTAATGAAAATAGGTGAAACATGTTGAAACCACTTGCGATGAATAGAAAACACTTAGATATTAAAAAAATTTTAGGGTCTTCAATATTTTCTGGGAGTTTGAAAATCTCGGAAATACAATAGATTTATTACGTAAATTTTGAAAATTTCAAAGTTTCAGAAAATTAATTTATCTTTCAAATAAATTAATAAAAATTGTTATATCATGTTGATAAGATTAGGTAACAATAGGAAACGCTTAGATTTTAAAAAAATTTTGGAGGTTTCGATACTTTACAGAAGTTTAAAAACTTTGAAAATTACGTTGAAAAACTATGCGAAATCAGCTAAAAAGTGATACTTTTTGAGGTATATTTTGAAATATTCAGAGTCTCAGAAAATTAATTCATCCTTAGGAGAAATTAATGAAAATAGGTGAAACATGTTGAAACCACTTGCTATGAATAGAAAACACTTAGATATTAAAAAAATTTTAGGGTCTTCAATATTTTCTGGGAGTTTGAAAATCTCGAAAATGCAATAGATTTATTACGTAAATTTTGAAAATTTCAAAGTTTCAGAAAATTAATTTATCTTTCAGATAAATTAATAAAAATTGTTATATCATGTTGATAACATTAGGTAACAATAGGAAACGCTTAGATTTTAAAAAAAGTTTGGAGGTTTCGATACTTTACAGAAGTTTAAAAACTTTGAAAATTACGTTGAAAAACTATGCGAAATCAGCTAAAAAGTGATACTTTTTGAGGTATATTTTGAAATATTCAGAGTCTCAGAAAATTAATTCATCCTTAGGAGAAATTAATGAAAATAGGTGAAACATGTTGAAACCACTTGCGATGAATAGAAAACACTTAGATATTAAAAAAATTTTAGGGTCTTCAATATTTTCTGGGAGTTTGAAAATCTCGGAAATACAATAGATTTATTACGTAAATTTTGAAAATTTCAAAGTTTCAGAAAATTAATTTATCTTTCAAATAAATTAATAAAAATTGTTATATCATGTTGATAACATTAGGTAACAATAGGAAACGCTTAGATTTTAAAAACATTTTGGAGGTTTCGATACTTTACAGAAGTTTAAAAACTTTGAAAATTACGTTGAAAAACTATGCGAAATCAGCTAAAAAGTGATACTTTTTGAGGTATATTTTGAAATTTTCAGAGTCTCAGAAAATTAATTCATCCTTAGGAGAAATTAATGAAAATAGGTGAAACATGTTGAAACCACTTGCTATGAATAGAAAACACTTAGATATTAAAAAAATTTTAGAGTCTTCAATATTTTCTGGGAGTTTGAAATCTCGAAAATGCAATAGATTTATTACGTAAATTTTGAAAATTTCAAAGTTTCAGAAAATTAATTTATCTTTCAGATAAGTTAATAAAAATTGTTATATCATGTTGATAACATTAGGTAACAATAGGAAACGCTTAGATTTTAAAAAAATTTTGGAGGTTTCGATAATTTACAGAAGTTTAAAAACTTTGAAAATTACGTTGAAAAACTATGCGAAATCAGCTAAAAAGTGATACTTTTTGAGGTATATTTTGAAATATTCAGAGTCTGAGAAAATTAATTCATCCTTAGGAGAAATTAATGAAAATAGGTGAAACATGTTGAAACCACTTGCTATGAATAGAAAACACTTAGATATTAAAAAAATTTTAGGGTCTTCAATATTTTCTGGGAGTTTGAAAATCTCGAAAATGCAATAGATTTATTACGTAAATTTTGAAAATTTCAAAGTTTCAGAAAATTAATTTATCTTTCAGATAAATTAATAAAAATTGTTATATCATGTTGATAACATTAGGTAACAATAGGAAACGCTTAGATTTTAAAAAAAGTTTGGAGGTTTCGATACTTTACAGAAGTTTAAAAACTTTGAAAATTACGTTGAAAAACTATGCGAAATCAGCTAAAAAGTGATACTTTTTGAGGTATATTTTGAAATATTCAGAGTCTCAGAAAATTAATTCATCCTTAGGAGAAATTAATGAAAATAGGTGAAACATGTTGAAACCACTTGCGATGAATAGAAACCACTTAGATATTAAAAAAGTTTTAGGGTCTTCAATATTTTCTGGGAGTTTGAAAATCTCGAAAATGCAATAGATTTATTACGTAAATTTTGAAAATTTCAAAGTTTCAGAAAATTAATTTATCTTTCAGATAAATTAATAAAAATTGTTATATCATGTTGATAACATTAGGTAACAATAGGAAACGCTTAGATTTTTAAAAAATTTTGGAGGTTTCGATACTTTACAGAAGTTTAAAAACTTTGAAAATTACGTTGAAAAACTATGCGAAATCAGCTAAAAAGTGATACTTTTTGAGGTATATTTTGAAATATTCAGAGTCTCAGAAAATTAATTCATCCTTAGGAGAAATTAATGAAAATAGGTGAAACATGTTGAAACCACTTGCTATGAATAGAAAACACTTAGATATTAAAAAAATTTTAGGGTCTTCAATATTTTCTGGGAGTTTAAAATCTCGAAAATGCAATAGATTTATTACGTAAATTTTGAAAATTTCAAAGTTTCAGAAAATTAATTTATCTTTCAGATAAGTTAATAAAAATTGTTATATCATGTTGATAACATTAGGTAACAATAGGAAACGCTTAGATTTTAAAAAAATTTTGGAGGTTTCGATACTTTACAGAAGTTTAAAAACTTTGAAAATTACGTTGAAAAACTATGCGAAATCAGCTAAAAAGTGATACTTTTTGAGGTATATTTTGAAATTTTCAGAGTCTCAGAAAATTAATCCATCCTTAGGAGAAATTAATGAAAATAGGTGAAACATGTTGAAACCACTTGCTATGAATAGAAAACACTTAGATGTTAAAAAAATTTTAGGGTCTTCAATATTTTCTGGGAGTTTGAATATCTCGAAAATGCAATAGATTTATTACGTAAATTTTGAAAATTTCAAAGTTTCAGAAAATTAATTTATCTTTCAAATAAATTAATAAAAATTGTTATATCATGTTGATAACATTAGGTAACAATAGGAAACGCTTAGATTTTAAAAACATTTTGGAGGTTTCGATACTTTACAGAAGTTTAAAAACTTTGAAAATTACGTTGAAAAACTATGCGAAATCAGCTAAAAAGTGATACTTTTTGAGGTATATTTTGAAATATTCAGAGTCTCAGAAAATTAATTCATCCTTAGGAGAAATTAATGAAAATAGGTGAAACATGTTGAAACCACTTGCTATGAATAGCAAACACTTAGATATTAAAAAAATTTTAGGGTCTTCAATATTTTCTGGGAGTTTGAAATCTCGAAAATGCAATAGATTTATTACGTAAATTTTGAAAATTTCAAAGTTTCAGAAAATTAATTTATCTTTCAGATAAGTTAATAAAAATTGTTATATCATGTTGATAACATTAGGTAACAATAGGAAACGTTTAGATTTTAAAAAAATTTTGGAGGTTTCGATACTTTACAGAAGTTTAAAAACTTTGAAAATTACGTTGAAAAACTATGCGAAATCAGCTAAAAAGTGATACTTTTTGAGGTATATTTTGAAATTTCAGAGTCTCAGAAAATTAATCCATCCTTAGGAGAAATTAATGAAAATAGGTGAAACATGTTGAAACCACTTGCTATGAATAGAAAACACTTAGATATTAAAAAAATTTTAGGGTCTTCAATATTTTCTGGGAGTTTGAAAATCTCGAAAATGCAATAGATTTATTACGTCAATTTTGAAAATTTCAAAGTTTCAGAAAATTAATTTATCTTTCAGATAAATTAATAAAAATTGTTATATCATGTTGATAACATTAGGTAACAATAGGAAACGCTTAGATTTTAAAAAAATTTTGGAGGTTTCGATACTTTACAGAAGTTTAAAAACGTTGAAAATTACGTTGAAAAACTATGCGAAATCAGCTAAAAAGTGATACTTTTTGAGGTATATTTTGAAATATTCAGAGTCTCAGAAAATTAATTCATCCTTAGGAGAAATTAATGAAAATAGGTGAAACATGTTGAAACCACTTGCGATGAATAGAAAACACTTAGATATTAAAAAAATTTTAGGGTCTTCAATATTTTCTGGGAGTTTGAAAATCTCGAAAATGCAATAGATTTATTACGTAAATTTTGAAAATTTCAAAGTTTCAGAAAATTAATTTATCTTTCAGATAAATTAATAAAAATTGTTATATCATGTTGATAACATTAGGTAACAATAGGAAACGCTTAGATTTTTAAAAAATTTTGGAGGTTTCGATACTTTACAGAAGTTTAAAAACTTTGAAAATTACGTTGAAAAACTATGCGAAATCAGCTAAAAAGTGATACTTTTTGAGGTATATTTTGAAATTTTCAGAGTCTCAGAAAATTAATTCATCCTTAGGAGAAATTAATGAAAATAGGTGAAACATGTTGAAACCACTTGCTATGAATAGAAAACACTTAGATATTAAAAAAATTTTAGAGTCTTCAATATTTTCTGGGAGTTTGAAATCTCGAAAATGCAATAGATTTATTACGTAAATTTTGAAAATTTCAAAGTTTCAGAAAATTAATTTATCTTTCAGATAAGTTAATAAAAATTGTTATATCATGTTGATAACATTAGGTAACAATAGGAAACGCTTAGATTTTAAAAAATTTTGGAGGTTTCGATACTTTACAGAAGTTTAAAAACTTTGAAAATTACGTTGAAAAACTATGCGAAATCAGCTAAAAAGTGATACTTTTTGAGGTATATTTTGAAATATTCAGAGTCTGAGAAAATTAATTCATCCTTAGGAGAAATTAATGAAAATAGGTGAAACATGTTGAAACCACTTGCTATGAATAGAAAACACTTAGATATTAAAAAAATTTTAGGGTCTTCAATATTTTCTGGGAGTTTGAAAATCTCGAAAATGCAATAGATTTATTACGTAAATTTTGAAAATTTCAAAGTTTCAGAAAATTAATTTATCTTTCAGATAAATTAATAAAAATTGTTATATCATGTTGATAACATTAGGTAACAATAGGAAACGCTTAGATTTTAAAAAAAGTTTGGAGGTTTCGATACTTTACAGAAGTTTAAAAACTTTGAAAATTACGTTGAAAAACTATGCGAAATCAGCTAAAAAGTGATACTTTTTGAGGTATATTTTGAAATATTCAGAGTCTCAGAAAATTAATTCATCCTTAGGAGAAATTAATGAAAATAGGTGAAACATGTTGAAACCACTTGCGATGAATAGAAAACACTTAGATATTAAAAAAATTTTAGGGTCTTCAATATTTTCTGGGAGTTTGAAAATCTCGAAAATGCAATAGATTTATTACGTAAATTTTGAAAATTTCAAAGTTTCAGAAAATTAATATATCTTTCAAATAAATTAATAAAAAATGTTATATCATGTGGATAACATTAGGTAACAATAGGAAACGCTTAGATTTTAAAAACATTTTGGAGGTTTCGATACTTTACAGAAGTTTAAATACTTTGAAAATTACGTTGAAAAACTATGCGAAATCAGCTAAAAAGTGATACTTTTTGAGGTATATTTTGAAATATTCAGAGTCTCAGAAAATTAATTCATCCTTAGGAGAAATTAATGAAAATAGGTGAAACATGTTGAAACCACTTGGTATGAATAGAAAACACTTAGATATTAAAAAAATTTTAGGGTCTTCAATATTTTCTGGGAGTTTGAAATCTCGAAAATGCAATAGATTTATTACGTAAATTTTGAAAATTTCAAAGTTTCAGAAAATTAATTTATCTTTCAGATAAGTTAATAAAAATTGTTATATCATGTTGATAACATTAGGTAACAATAGGAAACGTTTAGATTTTAAAAAAATTTTGGAGGTTTCGATACTTTACAGAAGTTTAAAAACTTTGAAAATTACGTTGAAAAACTATGCGAAATCAGCTAAAAAGTGATACTTTTTGAGGTATATTTTGAAATTTCAGAGTCTCAGAAAATTAATCCATCCTTAGGAGAAATTAATGAAAATAGGTGAAACATGTTGAAACCACTTGCTATGAATAGAAAACACTTAGATATTAAAAAAATTTTAGGGTCTTCAATATTTTCTGGGAGTTTGAAAATCTCGAAAATGCAATAGATTTATTACGTCAATTTTGAAAATTTCAAAGTTTCAGAAAATTAATTTATCTTTCAGATAAATTAATAAAAATTGTTATATCATGTTGATAACATTAGGTAACAATAGGAAACGCTTAGATTTTAAAAAAATTTTGGAGGTTTCGATACATTACAGAAGTTTAAAAACGTTGAAAATTACGTTGAAAAACTATGCGAAATCAGCTAAAAAGTGATACTTTTTGAGGTATATTTTGAAATTTTCAGAGTCTCAGAAAATTAATTCATCCTTAGGAGAAATTAATGAAAATAGGTGAAACATGTTGAAACCACTTGCGATGAATAGAAAACACTTAGATATTAAAAAAATTTTAGGGTCTTCAATATTTTCTGGGAGTTTGAAAATCTCGAAAATGCAATAGATTTATTACGTAAATTTTGAAAATTTCAAAGTTTCAGAAAATTAATTTATCTTTCAGATAAATTAATAAAAATTGTTATATCATGTTGATAACATTAGGTAACAATAGGAAACGCTTAGATTTTTAAAAAATTTTGGAGGTTTCGATACTTTACAGAAGTTTAAAAACTTTGAAAATTACGTTGAAAAACTATGCGAAATCAGCTAAAAAGTGATACTTTTTGAGGTATATTTTGAAATTTTCAGAGTCTCAGAAAATTAATTCATCCTTAGGAGAAATTAATGAAAATAGGTGAAACATGTTGAAACCACTTGCTATGAATAGAAAACACTTAGATATTAAAAAAATTTTAGAGTCTTCAATATTTTCTGGGAGTTTGAAATCTCGAAAATGCAATAGATTTATTACGTAAATTTTGAAAATTTCAAAGTTTCAGAAAATTAATTTATCTTTCAGATAAGTTAATAAAAATTGTTATATCATGTTGATAACATTAGGTAACAATAGGAAACGCTTAGATTTTAAAAAAATTTTGGAGGTTTCGATACTTTACAGAAGTTTAAAAACTTTGAAAATTACGTTGAAAAACTATGCGAAATCAGCTAAAAAGTGATACTTTTTGAGGTATATTTTGAAATATTCAGAGTCTGAGAAAATTAATTCATCCTTAGGAGAAATTAATGAAAATAGGTGAAACATGTTGAAACCACTTGCTATGAATAGAAAACACTTAGATATTAAAAAAATTTTAGGGTCTTCAATATTTTCTGGGAGTTTGAAAATCTCGAAAATGCAATAGATTTATTACGTAAATTTTGAAAATTTCAAAGTTTCAGAAAATTAATTTATCTTTCAGATAAATTAATAAAAATTGTTATATCATGTTGATAACATTAGGTAACAATAGGAAACGCTTAGATTTTAAAAAAAGTTTGGAGGTTTCGATACTTTACAGAAGTTTAAAAACTTTGAAAATTACGTTGAAAAACTATGCGAAATCAGCTAAAAAGTGATACTTTTTGAGGTATATTTTGAAATATTCAGAGTCTCAGAAAATTAATTCATCCTTAGGAGAAATTAATGAAAATAGGTGAAACATGTTGAAACCACTTGCGATGAATAGAAAACACTTAGATATTAAAAAAATTTTAGGGTCTTCAATATTTTCTGGGAGTTTGAAAATCTCGAAAATGCAATAGATTTATTACGTAAATTTTGAAAATTTCAAAGTTTCAGAAAATTAATATATCTTTCAAATAAATTAATAAAAAATGTTATATCATGTGGATAACATTAGGTAACAATAGGAAACGCTTAGATTTTAAAAACATTTTGGAGGTTTCGATACTTTACAGAAGTTTAAATACTTTGAAAATTACGTTGAAAAACTATGCGAAATCAGCTAAAAAGTGATACTTTTTGAGGTATATTTTGAAATATTCAGAGTCTCAGAAAATTAATTCATCCTTAGGAGAAATTAATGAAAATAGGTGAAACATGTTGAAACCACTTGCGATGAATAGAAACCACTTAGATATTAAAAAAGTTTTAGGGTCTTCAATATTTTCTGGGAGTTTGAAAATCTCGAAAATGCAATAGATTTATTACGTAAATTTTGAAAATTTCAAAGTTTCAGAAAATTAATTTATCTTTCAGATAAATTAATAAAAATTGTTATATCATGTTGATAACATTAGGTAACAATAGGAAACGCTTAGATTTTTAAAAAATTTTGGAGGTTTCGATACTTTACAGAAGTTTAAAAACTTTGAAAATTACGTTGAAAAACTATGCGAAATCAGCTAAAAAGTGATACTTTTTGAGGTATATTTTGAAATATTCAGAGTCTCAGAAAATTAATTCATCCTTAGGAGAAATTAATGAAAATAGGTGAAACATGTTGAAACCACTTGCTATGAATAGAAAACACTTAGATATTAAAAAAATTTTAGGGTCTTCAATATTTTCTGGGAGTTTAAAATCTCGAAAATGCAATAGATTTATTACGTAAATTTTGAAAATTTCAAAGTTTCAGAAAATTAATTTATCTTTCAGATAAGTTAATAAAAATTGTTATATCATGTTGATAACATTAGGTAACAATAGGAAACGCTTAGATTTTAAAAAAATTTTGGAGGTTTCGATACTTTACAGAAGTTTAAAAACTTTGAAAATTACGTTGAAAAACTATGCGAAATCAGCTAAAAAGTGATACTTTTTGAGGTATATTTTGAAATTTTCAGAGTCTCAGAAAATTAATCCATCCTTAGGAGAAATTAATGAAAATAGGTGAAACATGTTGAAACCACTTGCTATGAATAGAAAACACTTAGATGTTAAAAAAATTTTAGGGTCTTCAATATTTTCTGGGAGTTTGAATATCTCGAAAATGCAATAGATTTATTACGTAAATTTTGAAAATTTCAAAGTTTCAGAAAATTAATTTATCTTTCAGATAAATTAATAAAAATTGTTATATCATGTTGATAACATTAGGTAACAATAGGAAACGCTTAGATTTTAAAAAAAGTTTGGAGGTTTCGATACTTTACAGAAGTTTAAAAACTTTGAAAATTACGTTGAAAAACTATGCGAAATCAGCTAAAAAGTGATACTTTTTGAGGTATATTTTGAAATATTCAGAGTCTCAGAAAATTAATTCATCCTTAGGAGAAATTAATGAAAATAGGTGAAACATGTTGAAACCACTTGCGATGAATAGAAAACACTTAGATATTAAAAAAATTTTAGGGTCTTCAATATTTTCTGGGAGTTTGAAAATCTCGAAAATGCAATAGATTTATTACGTAAATTTTGAAAATTTCAAAGTTTCAGAAAATTAATTTATCTTTCAAATAAATTAATAAAAATTGTTATATCATGTTGATAACATTTGGTAACAATAGGAAACGCTTAGATTTTAAAAACATTTTGGAGGTTTCGATACTTTACAGAAGTTTAAAAACTTTGAAAATTACGTTGAAAAACTATGCGAAATCAGCTAAAAAGTGATACTTTTTGAGGTATATTTTGAAATTTTCAGAGTCTCAGAAAATTAATTCATCCTTAGGAGAAATTAATGAAAATAGGTGAAACATGTTGAAACCACTTGCGATGAATAGAAAACACTTAGATATTAAAAAAATTTTAGGGTCTTCAATATTTTCTGGGAGTTTGAAAATCTCGAAAATGCAATAGATTTATTACGTAAATTTTGAAAATTTCAAAGTTTCAGAAAATTAATTTATCTTTCAGATAAATTAATAAAAATTGTTATATCATGTTGATAACATTAGGTAACAATAGGAAACGCTTAGATTTTTAAAAAATTTTGGAGGTTTCGATACTTTACAGAAGTTTAAAAACTTTGAAAATTACGTTGAAAAACTATGCGAAATCAGCTAAAAAGTGATACTTTTTGAGGTATATTTTGAAATATTCAGAGTCTCAGAAAATTAATTCATCCTTAGGAGAAATTAATGAAAATAGGTGAAACATGTTGAAACCACTTGCTATGAATAGCAAACACTTAGATATTAAAAAAATTTTAGGGTCTTCAATATTTTCTGGGAGTTTGAAATCTCGAAAATGCAATAGATTTATTACGTAAATTTTGAAAATTTCAAAGTTTCAGAAAATTAATTTATCTTTCAGATAAGTTAATAAAAATTGTTATATCATGTTGATAACATTAGGTAACAATAGGAAACGTTTAGATTTTAAAAAATTTTGGAGGTTTCGATACTTTACAGAAGTTTAAAAACTTTGAAAATTACGTTGAAAAACTATGCGAAATCAGCTAAAAAGTGATACTTTTTGAGGTATATTTTGAAATTTCAGAGTCTCAGAAAATTAATCCATCCTTAGGAGAAATTAATGAAAATAGGTGAAACATGTTGAAACCACTTGCTATGAATAGAAAACACTTAGATATTAAAAAAATTTTAGGGTCTTCAATATTTTCTGGGAGTTTGAAAATCTCGAAAATGCAATAGATTTATTACGTCAATTTTGAAAATTTCAAAGTTTCAGAAAATTAATTTATCTTTCAGATAAATTAATAAAAATTGTTATATCATGTTGATAACATTAGGTAACAATAGGAAACGCTTAGATTTTAAAAAAATTTTGGAGGTTTCGATACTTTACAGAAGTTTAAAAACGTTGAAAATTACGTTGAAAAACTATGCGAAATCAGCTAAAAAGTGATACTTTTTGAGGTATATTTTGAAATTTTCAGAGTCTCAGAAAATTAATTCATCCTTAGGAGAAATTAATGAAAATAGGTGAAACATGTTGAAACCACTTGCGATGAATAGAAAACACTTAGATATTAAAAAAATTTTAGGGTCTTCAATATTTTCTGGGAGTTTGAAAATCTCGAAAATGCAATAGATTTATTACGTAAATTTTGAAAATTTCAAAGTTTCAGAAAATTAATTTATCTTTCAGATAAATTAATAAAAATTGTTATATCATGTTGATAACATTAGGTAACAATAGGAAACGCTTAGATTTTTAAAAAATTTTGGAGGTTTCGATACTTTACAGAAGTTTAAAAACTTTGAAAATTACGTTGAAAAACTATGCGAAATCAGCTAAAAAGTGATACTTTTTGAGGTATATTTTGAAATATTCAGAGTCTCAGAAAATTAATTCATCCTTAGGAGAAATTAATGAAAATAGGTGAAACATGTTGAAACCACTTGCTATGAATAGAAAACACTTAGATATTAAAAAAATTTTAGGGTCTTCAATATTTTCTGGGAGTTTGAAATCTCGAAAATGCAATAGATTTATTACGTAAATTTTGAAAATTTCAAAGTTTCAGAAAATTAATTTATCTTTCAGATAAGTTAATAAAAACTGTTATATCATGTTGATAACATTAGGTAACAATAGGGAACGCTTAGATTTTAAAAAAATTTTGGAGGTTTCGATACTTTACAGAAGTTTAAAAACTTTGAAAATTACGTTGAAAAACTATGCGAAATCAGCTAAAAAGTGATACTTTTTGAGGTATATTTTGAAATATTCAGAGTCTCAGAAAATTAATTCATCCTTAGGAGAAATTAATGAAAATAGGTGAAACATGTTGAAACCACTTGCTATGAATAGAAAACACTTAGATATTAAAAAAATTTTAGGGTCTTCAATAATTTCTGGGAGTTTGAAAATCTCGAAAATGCAATAGATTTATTACGTAAATTTTGAAAATTTCAAAGTTTCAGAAAATTAATTTATCTTTCAGATAAATTAATAAAAATTGTTATATCATGTTGATAACATTAGGTAACAATAGGAAACGCTTAGATTTTTAAAAAATTTTGGATGTTTCGATACTTTACAGAAGTTTAAAAACTTTGAAAATTACGTTGAAAACCTATGCGAAATCAGCTAAAAAGTGATACTTTTTTAGGTATATTTTGAAATACTCAGAGTCTCAGAAAATTAATTCATCCTTAGGAGAAATTAATGAAAATAGGTGGAACATGTTGAAACCCCTTGCTATGAATAGAAAACACTTAGATATTAAAAAAATTTTAGGGTCTTCAATATTTTCTGGGAGTTTGAAATCTCGAAAATGCAATAGATTTATTACGTAAATTTTGAAAATTTCAAAGTTTCAGAAAATTAATTTATCTTTCAGATAAGTTAATAAAAATTGTTATATCATGTTGATAACATTAGGTAACAATAGGAAACGCTTAGATTTTAAAAAAATTTTGGAGGTTTCGATACTTTACAGAAGTTTAAAAACTTTGAAAATTACGTTGAAAAACTATGCGAAATCAGCTAAAAAGTGATACTTTTTGAGGTATATTTTGAAATTTTCAGAGTCTCAGAAAATTAATCCATCCTTAGGAGAAATTAATGAAAATAGGTGAAACATGTTGAAACCACTTGCTATGAATAGAAAACACTTAGATATTAAAAAAATTTTAGGGTCTTCAATATTTTCTGGGAGTTTGAAAATCTCGAAAATGCAATAGATTTATTACGTCAATTTTGAAAATTTCAAAGTTTCAGAAAATTAATTTATCTTTCAGATAAATTAATAAAAATTGTTATATCATGTTGATAACATTAGGTAACAATAGGAAACGCTTAGATTTTAAAAAATTTTGGAGGTTTCGATACTTTACAGAAGTTTGAAAACGTTGAAAATTACGTTGAAAAACTATGCGAAATCAGCTAAAAAGTGATACTTTTTGAGGTATATTTTGAAATTTTCAGAGTCTCAGAAAATTAATTCATCCTTAGGAGAAATTAATGAAAATAGGTGAAACATGTTGAAACCACTTGCGATGAATAGAAAACACTTAGATATTAAAAAAATTTTAGGGTCTTCAATATTTTCTGGGAGTTTGAAAATCTCGAAAATGCAATAGATTTATTACGTAAATTTTGAAAATTTCAAAGTTTCAGAAAATTAATTTATCTTTCAGATAAATTAATAAAAATTGTTATATCATGTTGATAACATTAGGTAACAATAGGAAACGCTTAGATTTTAAAAACATTTTGGAGGTTTCGATACTTTACAGAAGTTTATATACTTTGAAAATTACGTTGAAAAACTATGCGAAATCAGCTAAAAAGTGATACTTTTTGAGGTATATTTTGAAATTTTCAGAGTCTCAGAAAATTAATTCATCCTTAGGAGAAATTAATGAAAATAGGTGAAACATGTTGAAACCACTTGCGATGAATAGAAAACACTTAGATATTAAAAAAATTTTAGGGTCTTCAATATTTTCTGGGAGTTTGAAAATCTCGAAAATGCAATAGATTTATTACGTAAATTTTGAAAATTTCAAAGTTTCAGAAAATTAATTTATCTTTCAGATAAGTTAATAAAAACTGTTATATCATGTTGATAACATTAGGTAACAATAGGAAACGCTTAGATTTTAAAAAAATGTTGGAGGTTTCGATACTTTACAGAAGTTTAAAAACTTTGAAAATTACGTTGAAAAACTATGCGAAATCAGCTAAAAAGTGATACTTTTTGAGGTATATTTTGAAATATTCAGAGTCTCAGAAAATTAATTCATCCTTAGGAGAAATTAATGAAAATAGGTGAAACATGTTGAAACCACTTGCGATGAATAGAAACCACTTAGATATTAAAAAAGTTTTAGGGTCTTCAATATTTTCTGGGAGTTTGAAAATCTCGAAAATGCAATAGATTTATTACGTAAATTTTGAAAATTTCAAAGTTTCAGAAAATTAATTTATCTTTCAGATAAATTAATAAAAATTGTTATATCATGTTGATAACATTAGGTAACAATAGGAAACGCTTAGATTTTTAAAAAATTTTGGAGGTTTCGATACTTTACAGAAGTTTAAAAACTTTGAAAATTACGTTGAAAAACTATGCGAAATCAGCTAAAAAGTGATACTTTTTGAGGTATATTTTGAAATTTTCAGAGTCTCAGAAAATTAATCCATCCTTAGGAGAAATTAATGAAAATAGGTGAAACATGTTGAAACCACTTGCTATGAATAGAAAACACTTAGATGTTAAAAAAATTTTAGGGTCTTCAATATTTTCTGGGAGTTTGAATATCTCGAAAATGCAATAGATTTATTACGTAAATTTTGAAAATTTCAAAGTTTCAGAAAATTAATTTATCTTTCAGATAAATTAATAAAAATTGTTATATCATGTTGATAACATTAGGTAACAATAGGAAACGCTTAGATTTTAAAAAAAGTTTGGAGGTTTCGATACTTTACAGAAGTTTAAAAACTTTGAAAATTACGTTGAAAAACTATGCGAAATCAGCTAAAAAGTGATACTTTTTGAGGTATATTTTGAAATATTCAGAGTCTCAGAAAATTAATTCATCCTTAGGAGAAATTAATGAAAATAGGTGAAACATGTTGAAACCACTTGCGATGAATAGAAAACACTTAGATATTAAAAAAATTTTAGGGTCTTCAATATTTTCTGGGAGTTTGAAAATCTCGAAAATGCAATAGATTTATTACGTAAATTTTGAAAATTTCAAAGTTTCAGAAAATTAATTTATCTTTCAAATAAATTAATAAAAATTGTTATATCATGTTGATAACATTAGGTAACAATAGGAAACGCTTAGATTTTAAAAACATTTTGGAGGTTTCGATACTTTACAGAAGTTTAAAAACTTTGAAAATTACGTTGAAAAACTATGCGAAATCAGCTAAAAAGTGATACTTTTTGAGAGGTATATTTTGAAATATTCAGAGTCTCAGAAAATTAATTCATCCTTAGGAGAAATTAATGAAAATAGGTGAAACATGTTGAAACCACTTGCGATGAATAGAAACCACTTAGATATTAAAAAAGTTTTAGGGTCTTCAATATTTTCTGGGAGTTTGAAAATCTCGAAAATGCAATAGATTTATTACGTAAATTTTGAAAATTTCAAAGTTTCAGAAAATTAATTTACCTTTCAGATAAATTAATAAAAATTGTTATATCATGTTGATAACATTAGGTAACAATAGGAAACGCTTAGATTTTTAAAAAATTTTGGAGGTTTCGATACTTTACAGAAGTTTAAAAACTTTGAAAATTACGTTGAAAAACTATGCGAAATCAGCTAAAAAGTGATACTTTTTGAGGTATATTTTGAAATATTCAGAGTCTCAGAAAATTAATTCATCCTTAGGAGAAATTAATGAAAATAGGTGAAACATGTTGAAACCACTTGCGATGAATAGAAACCACTTAGATATTAAAAAAGTTTTAGGGTCTTCAATATTTTCTGGGAGTTTGAAAATCTCGAAAATGCAATAGATTTATTACGTAAATTTTGAAAAATTTCAAAGTTTCAGAAAATTAATTTATCTTTCAGATAAATTAATAAAAATTGTTATATCATGTTGATAACATTAGGTAACAATAGGAAACGCTTAGATTTTTAAAAAATTTTGGAGGTTTCGATACTTTACAGAAGTTTAAAAACTTTGAAAATTACGTTGAAAAACTATGCGAAATCAGCTAAAAAGTGATACTTTTTGAGGTATATTTTGAAATTTTCAGAGTCTCAGAAAATTAATCCATCCTTAGGAGAAATTAATGAAAATAGGTGAAACATGTTGAAACCACTTGCTATGAATAGAAAACACTTAGATGTTAAAAAAATTTTAGGGTCTTCAATATTTTCTGGGAGTTTGAATATCTCGAAAATGCAATAGATTTATTACGTAAATTTTGAAAATTTCAAAGTTTCAGAAAATTAATTTATCTTTCAGATAAATTAATAAAAATTGTTATATCATGTTGATAACATTAGGTAACAATAGGAAACGCTTAGATTTTAAAAAAAGTTTGGAGGTTTCGATACTTTACAGAAGTTTAAAAACTTTGAAAATTACGTTGAAAAACTATGCGAAATCAGCTAAAAAGTGATACTTTTTGAGGTATATTTTGAAATATTCAGAGTCTCAGAAAATTAATTCATCCTTAGGAGAAATTAATGAAAATAGGTGAAACATGTTGAAACCACTTGCGATGAATAGAAAACACTTAGATATTAAAAAAATTTTAGGGTCTTCAATATTTTCTGGGAGTTTGAAAATCTCGAAAATGCAATAGATTTATTACGTAAATTTTGAAAATTTCAAAGTTTCAGAAAATTAATTTATCTTTCAAATAAATTAATAAAAATTGTTATATCATGTTGATAACATTAGGTAACAATAGGAAACGCTTAGATTTTAAAAACATTTTGGAGGTTTCGATACTTTACAGAAGTTTAAAAACTTTGAAAATTACGTTGAAAAACTATGCGAAATCAGCTAAATAGTGATACTTTTTGAGGTATATTTTGAAATATTCAGAGTCTCAGAAAATTAATTCATCCTTAGGAGAAATTAATGAAAATAGGTGAAACATGTTGAAACCACTTGCGATGAATAGAAACCACTTAGATATTAAAAAAGTTTTAGGGTCTTCAATATTTTCTGGGAGTTTGAAAATCTCGAAAATGCAATAGATTTATTACGTAAATTTTGAAAATTTCAAAGTTTCAGAAAATTAATTTATCTTTCAGATAAATTAATAAAAATTGTTATATCATGTTGATAACATTAGGTAACAATAGGAAACGCTTAGATTTTTAAAAAATTTTGGAGGTTTCGATACTTTACAGAAGTTTAAAAACTTTGAAAATTACGTTGAAAAACTATGCGAAATCAGCTAAAAAGTGATACTTTTTGAGGTATATTTTGAAATTTTCAGAGTCTCAGAAAATTAATCCATCCTTAGGAGAAATTAATGAAAATAGGTGAAACATGTTGAAACCACTTGCTATGAATAGAAAACACTTAGATGTTAAAAAAATTTTAGGGTCTTCAATATTTTCTGGGAGTTTGAATATCTCGAAAATGCAATAGATTTATTACGTAAATTTTGAAAATTTCAAAGTTTCAGAAAATTAATTTATCTTTCAGATAAATTAATAAAAATTGTTATATCATGTTGATAACATTAGGTAACAATAGGAAACGCTTAGATTTTAAAAAAGTTTGGAGGTTTCGATACTTTACAGAAGTTTAAAAACTTTGAAAATTACGTTGAAAAACTATGCGAAATCAGCTAAAAAGTGATACTTTTTGAGGTATATTTTGAAATATTCAGAGTCTCAGAAAATTAATTCATCCTTAGGAGAAATTAATGAAAATAGGTGAAACATGTTGAAACCACTTGCGATGAATAGAAAACACTTAGATATTAAAAAAATTTTAGGGTCTTCAATATTTTCTGGGAGTTTGAAAATCTCGAAAATGCAATAGATTTATTACGTAAATTTTGAAAATTTCAAAGTTTCAGAAAATTAATTTATCTTTCAAATAAATTAATAAAAATTGTTATATCATGTTGATAACATTAGGTAACAATAGGAAACGCTTAGATTTTAAAAACATTTTGGAGGTTTCGATACTTTACAGAAGTTTAAAAACTTTGAAAATTACGTTGAAAAACTATGCGAAATCAGCTAAAAAGTGATACTTTTTGAGGTATATTTTGAAATTTTCAGAGTCTCAGAAAATTAATTCATCCTTAGGAGAAATTAATGAAAATAGGTGAAACATGTTGAAACCACTTGCGATGAATAGAAAACACTTAGATATTAAAAAAATTTTAGGGTCTTCAATATTTTCTGGGAGTTTGAAAATCTCGAAAATGCAATAGATTTATTACGTAAATTTTGAAAATTTCAAAGTTTCAGAAAATTAATTTATCTTTCAGATAAATTAATAAAAATTGTTATATCATGTTGATAACATTAGGTAACAATAGGAAACGCTTAGATTTTTAAAAAATTTTGGAGGTTTCGATACTTTACAGAAGTTTAAAAACTTTGAAAATTACGTTGAAAAACTATGCGAAATCAGCTAAAAAGTGATACTTTTTGAGGTATATTTTGAAATATTCAGAGTCTCAGAAAATTAATTCATCCTTAGGAGAAATTAATGAAAATAGGTGAAACATGTTGAAACCACTTGCTATGAATAGCAAACACTTAGATATTAAAAAAATTTTAGGGTCTTCAATATTTTCTGGGAGTTTGAAATCTCGAAAATGCAATAGATTTATTACGTAAATTTTGAAAATTTCAAAGTTTCAGAAAATTAATTTATCTTTCAGATAAGTTAATAAAAATTGTTATATCATGTTGATAACATTAGGTAACAATAGGAAACGTTTAGATTTTAAAAAAATTTTGGAGGTTTCGATACTTTACAGAAGTTTAAAAACTTTGAAAATTACGTTGAAAAACTATGCGAAATCAGCTAAAAAGTGATACTTTTTGAGGTATATTTTGAAATTTCAGAGTCTCAGAAAATTAATCCATCCTTAGGAGAAATTAATGAAAATAGGTGAAACATGTTGAAACCACTTGCTATGAATAGAAAACACTTAGATATTAAAAAAATTTTAGGGTCTTCAATATTTTCTGGGAGTTTGAAAATCTCGAAAATGCAATAGATTTATTACGTCAATTTTGAAAATTTCAAAGTTTCAGAAAATTAATTTATCTTTCAGATAAATTAATAAAAATTGTTATATCATGTTGATAACATTAGGTAACAATAGGAAACGCTTAGATTTTAAAAAAATTTTGGAGGTTTCGATACTTTACAGAAGTTTAAAAACGTTGAAAATTACGTTGAAAAACTATGCGAAATCAGCTAAAAAGTGATACTTTTTGAGGTATATTTTGAAATTTTCAGAGTCTCAGAAAATTAATTCATCCTTAGGAGAAATTAATGAAAATAGGTGAAACATGTTGAAACCACTTGCGATGAATAGAAAACACTTAGATATTAAAAAAATTTTAGGGTCTTCAATATTTTCTGGGAGTTTGAAAATCTCGAAAATGCAATAGATTTATTACGTAAATTTTGAAAATTTCAAAGTTTCAGAAAATTAATTTATCTTTCAGATAAATTAATAAAAATTGTTATATCATGTTGATAACATTAGGTAACAATAGGAAACGCTTAGATTTTTAAAAAATTTTGGAGGTTTCGATACTTTACAGAAGTTTAAAAACTTTGAAAATTACGTTGAAAAACTATGCGAAATCAGCTAAAAAGTGATACTTTTTGAGGTATATTTTGAAATATTCAGAGTCTCAGAAAA
The DNA here is from genome assembly GCA_037127315.1 of Ascarosepion bandense. NCBI lineage: Eukaryota > Metazoa > Mollusca > Cephalopoda > Sepiida > Sepiidae > Ascarosepion > Ascarosepion bandense. Next base: position 29,224 of record JBBBDQ010001795.1, read on the forward strand.
TTAATTCATCCTTAGGAGAAATTAATGAAAATAGGTGAAACATGTTGAAACCACTTGCTATGAATAGAAAACACTTAGATATTAAAAAAATTTTAGGGTCTTCAATATTTTCTGGGAGTTTGAAATCTCGAAAATGCAATAGATTTATTACGTAAATTTTGAAAATTTCAAAGTTTCAGAAAATTAATTTATCTTTCAGATAAGTTAATAAAAACTGTTATATCATGTTGATAACATTAGGTAACAATAGGGAACGCTTAGATTTTAAAAAAATTTTGGAGGTTTCGATACTTTACAGAAGTTTAAAAACTTTGAAAATTACGTTGAAAAACTATGCGAAATCAGCTAAAAAGTGATACTTTTTGAGGTATATTTTGAAATATTCAGAGTCTCAGAAAATTAATTCATCCTTAGGAGAAATTAATGAAAATAGGTGAAACATGTTGAAACCACTTGCGATGAATAGAAAACACTTAGATATTAAAAAAATTTTAGGGTCTTCAATATTTTCTGGGAGTTTGAAATCTCGAAAATGCAATAGATTTATTACGTAAATTTTGAAAATTTCAAAGTTTCAGAAAATTAATTTATCTTTCAGATAAGTTAATAAAAATTGTTATATCATGTTGATAACATTAGGTAACAATAGGAAACGCTTAGATTTTAAAAAAATTTTGGAGGTTTCGATACTTTACAGAAGTTTAAAAACTTTGAAAATTACGTTGAAAAACTATGCGAAATCAGCTAAAAAGTGATACTTTTTGAGGTATATTTTGAAATTTTCAGAGTCTCAGAAAATTAATCCATCCTTAGGAGAAATTAATGAAAATAGGTGAAACATGTTGAAACCACTTGCTATGAATAGAAAACACTTAGATATTAAAAAAATTTTAGGGTCTTCAATAATTTCTGGGAGTTTGAAAATCTCGAAAATGCAATAGATTTATTACGTAAATTTTGAAAATTTCAAAGTTTCAGAAAATTAATTTATCTTTCAGATAAATTAATAAAAATTGTTATATCATGTTGATAACATTAGGTAACAATAGGAAACGCTTAGATTTTTAAAAAATTTTGGATGTTTCGATACTTTACAGAAGTTTAAAAACTTTGAAAATTACGTTGAAAAACTATGCGAAATCAGCTAAAAAGTGATACTTTTTTAGGTATATTTTGAAATACTCAGAGTCTCAGAAAATTAATTCATCCTTAGGAGAAATTAATGAAAATAGGTGGAACATGTTGAAACCCCTTGCTATGAATAGAAAACACTTAGATATTAAAAAAATTTTAGGGTCTTCAATATTTTCTGGGAGTTTGAAATCTCGAAAATGCAATAGATTTATTACGTAAATTTTGAAAATTTCAAAGTTTCAGAAAATTAATTTATCTTTCAGATAAGTTAATAAAAATTGTTATATCATGTTGATAACATTAGGTAACAATAGGAAACGCTTAGATTTTAAAAAAATTTTGGAGGTTTCGATACTTTACAGAAGTTTAAAAACTTTGAAAATTACGTTGAAAAACTATGCGAAATCAGCTAAAAAGTGATACTTTTTGAGGTATATTTTGAAATTTTCAGAGTCTCAGAAAATTAATCCATCCTTAGGAGAAATTAATGAAAATAGGTGAAACATGTTGAAACCACTTGCTATGAATAGAAAACACTTAGATATTAAAAAAATTTTAGGGTCTTCAATATTTTCTGGGAGTTTGAAAATCTCGAAAATGCAATAGATTTATTACGTCAATTTTGAAAATTTCAAAGTTTCAGAAAATTAATTTATCTTTCAGATAAATTAATAAAAATTGTTATATCATGTTGATAACATTAGGTAACAATAGGAAACGCTTAGATTTTAAAAAAATTTTGGAGGTTTCGATACTTTACAGAAGTTTGAAAACGTTGAAAATTACGTTGAAAAACTATGCGAAATCAGCTAAAAAGTGATACTTTTTGAGGTATATTTTGAAATTTTCAGAGTCTCAGAAAATTAATTCATCCTTAGGAGAAATTAATGAAAATAGGTGAAACATGTTGAAACCACTTGCGATGAATAGAAAACACTTAGATATTAAAAAAATTTTAGGGTCTTCAATATTTTCTGGGAGTTTGAAAATCTCGAAAATGCAATAGATTTATTACGTAAATTTTGAAAATTTCAAAGTTTCAGAAAATTAATTTATCTTTCAGATAAATTAATAAAAATTGTTATATCATGTTGATAACATTAGGTAACAATAGGAAACGCTTAGATTTTAAAAACATTTTGGAGGTTTCGATACTTTACAGAAGTTTATATACTTTAAAAATTACGTTGAAAAACTATGCGAAATCAGCTAAAAAGTGATACTTTTTGAGGTATATTTTGAAATTTTCAGAGTCTCAGAAAATTAATTCATCCTTAGGAGAAATTAATGAAAATAGGTGAAACATGTTGAAACCACTTGCGATGAATAGAAAACACTTAGATATTAAAAAAATTTTAGGGTCTTCAATATTTTTTCTGGGAGTTTGAAAATCTCGAAAATGCAATAGATTTATTACGTAAATTTTGAAAATTTCAAAGTTTCAGAAAATTAATTTATCTTTCAGATAAGTTAATAAAAACTGTTATATCATGTTGATAACATTAGGTAACAATAGGAAACGCTTAGATTTTAAAAAAATGTTGGAGGTTTCGATACTTTACAGAAGTTTAAAAACTTTGAAAATTACGTTGAAAAACTATGCGAAATCAGCTAAAAAGTGATACTTTTTGAGGTATATTTTGAAATATTCAGAGTCTCAGAAACTTAATTCATCCTTAGGAGAAATTAATGAAAATAGGTGAAACATGTTGAAACCACTTGCGATGAATAGAAAACACTTAGATATTGAAAAAATTTTAGGGTCTTCAATATTTTCTGGGAGTTTGAAAATCTCGAAAATGCAATAGATTTATTACGTAAATTTTGAAAATTTCAAAGTTTCAGAAAATTAATTTATCTTTCAGATAAATTAATAAAAATTGTTATATCATGTTGATAACATTAGGTAACAATAGGAAACGCTTAGATTTTAAAAAAATTTTGGAGGTTTCGATACTTTACAGAAGTTTAAAAACTTTGAAAATTACGTTGAAAAACTATGCGAAATCAGCTAAAAAGTGATACTTTTTGAGGTATATTTTGTAATTTTCAGAGTCTCAGAAAATTAATTCATCCTTAGGAGAAATTAATGAAAATAGGTGAAACATGTTGAAACCACTTGCGATGAATAGAAAACACTTAGATATTAAAAAAATTTTAGGGTCTTCAATATTTTCTGGGAGTTTGAAAATCTCGAAAATGCAATAGATTTATTACGTAAATTTTGAAAATTTCAAAGTTTCAGAAAATTAATTTATCTTTCAGATAAGTTAATAAAAACTGTTATATCGTGTTGATAACATTAATTAACAATAGCAAACGCTTAAATTTTAAAAAAATTTTGGAGGTTTCGATACTTTACAGAAGTTTAAAAACTTTGAAAATTACGTTGAAAAACTATGCGAAATCAGCTAAAAAGTGATACTTTTTGAGGTATATTTTTTAAATATTCAGAGTCTCAGAAAATTAATTCATCCTTAGGAGAAATTAATGAAAATAGGTGAAACATGTTGAAACCATTTGCTATGAATAGAAAACACTTAGATATTAAAAAAATTTTAGGGTCTTCAATATTTTCTGGGAGTTTGAAAATCTCGAAAATGCAATAGATTTATTACGTAAATTTTGAAAATTTCAAAGTTTCAGAAAATTAATTTATCTTTCAGATAAATTAATAAAAATTGTTATATCATGTTGATAACATTAGGTAACAATAGGAAACGCTTAGTTTTTAAAAAAATTTTGGAGGTTTCGATACTTTACAGAAGTTTAAAAACTTTGAAAATTACGTTGAAAAACTATGCGAAATCAGCTAAAAAGTGATACTTTTTGAGGTATATTTTGAAATTTTCAGAGTCTCAGAAAATTAATTCATCCTTAGGAGAAATTAATGAAAATAGGTGAAACATGTTGAAACCACTTGCTATGAATAGAAAACACTTAGATATTAAAAAAATTTTAGGGTCTTCAATATTTTATGGGAGTTTGAAAATCTCGAAAATGCAATAGATTTATTACGTAAATTTTGAAAATTTCAAAGTTTCAGAAAATTAATTTATCTTTCAGATAAATTAATAAAAATTGTTATATCATGTTGATAACATTAGGTAACAATAGGAAACGCTTAGATTTTTAAAAAATTTTGGAGGTTTCGATACTTTACAGAAGTTTAAAACTTTGAAAATTACGTTGAAAAACTATGCGAAATCAGCTAAAAAGTGATACTTTTTGAGGTATATTTTGAAATTTTCAGAGTCTCAGAAAATTAATTCATCCTTAGGATAAATTAATAAAAATAGGTGAAACATGTTGAAACCATTTGCTATGAATAGAATACACTTAGATATTAAAAAAATTTTGGGGTCTTCAAAATTTTCTGGGAGTTTGAATATCTCGAAAATGCAATAGATTTATTACGTAAATTTTGAAACTTTCAAAGTTTCAGAAAATTAATATATCTTTCAGATAAATTAATAAAAATTGTTATATCATGTTGATAACATTAGGTAACAATAGGAAACGCTTAGATTTTAAAAAAATTTTGGAGGTTTCGATATTTTACAGAAGTTTAAAAACTTTGAAAATTACGTTGAAAAACTATGCGAAATCAGCTAAAAAGTGATACTTTTTGAGGTATATTTTGAAATTTTCAGAGTCTCAGAAAATTAATTCATCCTTAGGAGAAATTAATGCAAATAGGTGAAACATGTTGAAACCACTTGCTATAAATAGAAAACACTTAGATATTAAAAAAATTTTAGGGTCTTCAATATTTTCTGGGAGTTTGAAAATCTCGAAAATGCAATAGATTTATTACGTAAATTTTGAAAATTTCAAAGTTTCAGAAAATGAATTTATCTTTCAGATAAATTAATAAAATTTGTTATATCATGTTGATAACATTAGGTAACAATAAGAAACGCTTAGATTTTAAAAAAATTTTGGAGGTTTCGATACTTTACAGAAGTTTAAAAACTTTGAAAATTACGTTGAAAAACTATGCGAAATCAGCTAAAAAGTGATCCTTTTTGAGGTATATTTTGAAATTTTCAGAGTCTCAGAAAATTAATTTATCCTTAGGATAAATTAATGAAAATAGGTGAAACATGTTGAAACCACTTGCTATGAATAGAAAACACTTAGATATTAAAAAAATTTTAGGGTCTTCAATATTTTCTGGGAGTTTGAAAATCTCGAAAATGCAATAGATTTATTACGTAAATTTTGAAAATTTCAAAGTTTCAGAAAATTAATTTATCTTTCAGATAAATTAATAAAAATTGTTATATCATGTTGATAACATTAGGTAACAATAGGAAACGCTTAGATTTTAAAAAAATTTTGGAGGTTTCGATACTTTACAGAAGTTTAAAAACTTTGAAAATTACGTTGAAAAACTATGCGAAATCAGCTAAAAAGTGATACTTTTTGAGGTATATTTTGAAATTTTCAGAGTCTCAGAAAATTAATTCATCCTTAGGATAAATTAATGAAAATAGGTGAAACATGTTGAAACCACTTGCTATGAATAGAAAAGACTTAGATATTAAAAAAATTTTAGGGTCTTCAATATTTTCTGGGAGTTTGAAAATCTCGAAAATGCAATAGATTTATTACGTAAATTTTGAAAATTTCAAAGTTTCAGAAAATTAATTTATCTTTCAGATAAATAAATAAAAATTGTTATATCATGTTGATAACATTAGGTAACAATAGGAAACGCTTAGATTTTAAAAAAATTTTGGAGGTTTCGATACTTTACAGAAGTTTAAAAACTTTGAAAATTACGTTGAAAAACTATGCGAAATCAGCTAAAAAGTGATACTTTTTAAGGTATATTTTGAAATTTTCAGAGTCTCGGAAAATTAATTCATCCTTAGGAGAAATTAATGAAAATAGGTGAAACATGTTGAAACCACTTGCTATGAATAGAAAACACTTAGATATTAAAAAAATTTTAGGGTCTTCAATATTTTCTGGGAGTTTGAATATCTCGAAAATGCAATAGATTTATTACGTAAATTTTGAAAATTTCAAAGTTTCAGAAAATTAATTTATCTTTCAGATAAATTAATAAAAATTGTTATATCATGTTGATAACATTAGGTAACAATGGGAAAGGCTTCGATTTTAAAAAAATTTTGGAGATTTCGATACTTTACAGAAGTTTAAAAACTTTGAAAATTACGTTGAAAAACTATGCGAAATCAGCTAAAAAGTGATACTTTTTGAGGTATATTTTGAAATTTTCAGTGTCTCAGAAAATTAATTCATCCTTAGGAGAAATTAATGAAAATAGGTGAAACATGTTGAAACCACTTGCTATGAATAGCAAACACTTAGATATTAAAAAAATTTTAGGGTCTTCAATATTTTCTGGGAGTTTGAAAATCTCGAAAATGCAATAGATTTATTACGTAAATTTTGAAAATTTCAAAGTTTCAGAAAATTAATTTATCTTTCAGATAAATTAATAAAAATTGTTATATCATGTTGATAACATTAGGCAACAATAGGAAACGCTTAGATTTTAAAAAAATTTTCGCGGTTTCGATATTTACAGAATTTTAAAAACTTTGAAAATTACGTTGAAAAACAATGCGAAATCAGCTAAAAAGTGATACTTTTTTAGGTATATTTTGAAATTTTCAGAGTCCCAGAAAATTAATTCATCCTTAGGATAAATTAATAAAAATAGGTGAAACATGTTGAAACCACTTGCGATGAATAGAAAACACTTAGATATTAAAAAAATTTTAGGGTCTTCAATATTTTCTGGGAGATTGAAAATCCCGAAAATGCAATAGATTTCTTACGTAAATTTTGAAAATTTCAAAGTTTCAGAAAATTAATTTATCTTTCAGATAAATTAATAAAAATTGTTATATCATGTTGATAACATTAGGTAACAATAGGAAACGCTTAGATTTCAAAAAAATTTTGGAGGTTCGATAATTTACAGAAGTTTAAAACCTTTGAAAATTACGTTGAAAAACTATGCGAAATCAGCTAAAAAGTGATACTTTTTGAGGTATATTTTGAAATTTTCAGAGTCTCAGAAAATTAATTCATCCTTAGGATAAATTAATAAAAATAGGTGAAACATGTTGAAACCACTTGCTATGAATAGAAAACACTTAGATATTAAAACAATTTTAGGGTCTTCAATATTTTCTGGGAGTTTGAAATCCCGAAAATGCAATAGATTTCTTACGTAAATTTTGAAAATTTCAAAGTTTCAGAAAATTAATTTATCTTTCAGATAAATTAATAAAAATTGTTATATCATGTTGATAACATTAGGTAACAATAGGAAACGCTTAGATTTTAAAAAATTTTTGGAGGTTTCGATACTTTACAGAAGTTTAAAACTTTGAAAATTACGTTGAAAAACTATGCGAAATCAGCTAAAAAGTGATACTTTTTGAGGTATATTTTGAAATTTTCAGAGTCTCAGAAAATTAATTCATCCTTAGGAGAAATTAATGAAAAGAGGTGAAACATGTTGAAACCACGTGGTATGAATAGAAAACACTTAGATATTAAAAAAATTTTAGGGTCTTCAATATTTTCTGGGAGTTTGAAAATCTCGAAAATGCAATAGATTTATTACGTAAATTTTGAAAATTTCAAAGTTTCAGAAAATTAATTTGTCTTTCAGATAAATTAATAAAAATTGTTGTATCATGTTGATAACATTAGGTAACAATAGGAAACGCTTAGATTTTAAAAAAATTTTGGAGGTTTCGATACTTTACAGAATTTATTATCTTTGAAAATTACGTTGAAAAACTATGCGAAATCAGCTAAAAAGTGATCCTTTTTGAGGTATATTTTGAAATTTTCAGAGTCTCAGAAAATTAATTCATCCTTAGGATAAATTAATAAAAATAGGTGAAACATGTTGAAACCACTTGCTATGAATAGAAAACACTTAGATATTAAAAAAATTTTAGGGTCTTCAATATTTTCTGGGAGTTTGAATATCCCGAAAATGCAATAGATTTCTTACGTAAATTTTGAAAATTTCAAAGTTTCAGAAAATTAATTTATCTTTCAGATAAATTAATAAAAATTGTTATATCATGTTGATAACATTAGGTAACAATAGGAAACGCTTAGATTTCAAAAAAATTTTGGAGGTTCGATAATTTACAGAAGTTTAAAACCTTTGAAAATTACGTTGAAAAACTATGCGAAATCAGCTAAAAAGTGATACTTTTTGAGGTATATTTTGAAATTTTCAGAGTCTCAGAAAATTAATTCATCCTTAGGATAAATTAATAAAAATAGGTGAAACATGTTGAAACCACTTGCTATGAATAGAAAACACTTAGATATTAAAACAATTTTAGGGTCTTCAATATTTTCTGGGAGTTTGAAATCCCGAAAATGCAATAGATTTCTTACGTAAATTTTGAAAATTTCAAAGTTTCAGAAAATTAATTTATCTTTCAGATAAATTAATAAAAATTGTTATATCATGTTGATAACATTAGGTAACAATAGGAAACGCTTAGATTTTAAAAAATTTTTGGAGGTTTCGATACTTTACAGAAGTTTAAAACTTTGAAAATTACGTTGAAAAACTATGCGAAATCAGCTAAAAAGTGATACTTTTTGAGGTATATTTTGAAATTTTCAGAGTCTCAGAAAATTAATTCATCCTTAGGAGAAATTAATGAAAAGAGGTGAAACATGTTGAAACCACGTGGTATGAATAGAAAACACTTAGATATTAAAAAAATTTTAGGGTCTTCAATATTTTCTGGGAGTTTGAAAATCTCGAAAATGCAATAGATTTATTACGTAAATTTTGAAAATTTCAAAGTTTCAGAAAATTAATTTATCTTTCAGATAAATTAATAAAAATTGTTGTATCATGTTGATAACATTAGGTAACAATAGGAAACGCTTAGATTTTAAAAAAATTTTGGAGGTTTCGATACTTTACAGAATTTATTATCTTTGAAAATTACGTTGAAAAACTATGCGAAATCAGCTAAAAAGTGATCCTTTTTGAGGTATATTTTGAAATTTTCAGAGTCTCAGAAAATTAATTCATCCTTAGGATAAATTAATAAAAATAGGTGAAACATGTTGAAACCACTTGCTATGAATAGAAAACACTTAGATATTAAAAAAATTTTAGGGTCTTCAATATTTTCTGGGAGTTTGAATATCCCGAAAATGCAATAGATTTCTTACGTAAATTTTGAAAATTTCAAAGTTTCAGAAAATTAATTTATCTTTCAGATAAATTAATAAAAATTGTTATATCATGTTGATAACATTAGGTAACAATAGGAAACGCTTAGATTTTAAAAAAATTTTGGAGGTTTCGATACTTTACAGAAGTTTAAATACTTTGAAAATTACGTTGAAAAACTATGCGAAATCAGCTAAAAAGTGATACTTTTTGAGGTATATTTTGAAATTTTCAGAGTCTCAGAAAATTAATTCATCCTTAGGATAAATTAATAAAAATAGGTGAAACATGTTGAAACCACTTGCTATGAATAGCAAACACTTAGATATTAATAAAATTTTAAGGTCTTCAATATTTTCTGGGAGTTTGAAAATCCCGAAAATGCAATAGATTTCTTACGTAAATTTTGAAAATTTCAAAGTTTCAGAAAATTAATTTATCTTTCAGATAAATTAATAAAAATTGTTATATCATGTTGATAACATTAGGTAACAATAGGAAACGCTTCGATTTTAAAAAAATTTTGGAGATTTCGATACTTTACCGAAGTTTAAAAACTTTGAAAATTACGTTGAAAACTATGCGAAATCAGCTAAAAAGTGATACTTTTTGAGGTATATTTTGAAATTTTCAGAGTCTCAGAAAATTAATTCATCCTTAGGATGAATTAATAAAAATAGGTGAAACATGTTGAAACCACTTGCTATGAATAGAAAACACTTAGATATTAAAAAAATTTTAGTGTCTTCAATATTTTCTAGATATTTCAAAATCCCGAAAATGCAATAGATTTCTTACGTAAATTTTGAAAATTTCAAAGTTTCAGAAAATTAATTTATCTTTCAGATAAATTAATAAAACTTGTTATATCATGTTGATAACATTAGGTAACAATAGGAAACGCTTAGATTTTAAAAAAATTTTGGAGGGTTCGATACTTTACAGAAGTTTAAAAACTTTGAAAATTACGTTGAAAAACTATGCGAAATCAGCTAAAAAGTGATACTTTTTGAGGTATATTTTGAAATTTTCAGAGTCTCAGAAAATTAATTCATCCTTAGGATAAATTAATGAAAATAAATGAAACATGTTGAAACCACTAGGTATGAATAGAAAACACTTAGATATTAAAAAAATTTTAGGGTCTTCAATATTTTCTGGGAGTTTGAAAATCTCGAAAATGCAATAGATTTATTACGTAAATTTTGAAAATTTCAAAGTTTCAGAAAATTAATTTATCTTTAAGTTAAATTAATAAAAATTGTTATATCATGTTGATAACATTAGGTAACAATAGGAAACGCTTAGATTTTAAAAAAAATTTGGAGGTTTCGATACTTTACAGAAGTTTAAAAATTTTGAAAATTACGTTGAAAAACTATGCGAAATCAGCTAAAAAGTGATACTTTTTGAGGTATATTTTGAAATTTTCAGAGTCTCAGAAAATTAATTCATCCTTAGGAGAAATTAATGAAAATAGGTGAAACATGTTGAAACCACTTGCTATGAATAGAAAACACTTAGATATTAAAAAAATTTTAGGGTCTTCAATATTTTCTGGGAGTTTGAATATCTCGAAAATGCAATAGATTTATTACGTAAATTTTGAAAATTTCAAACTTTCAGAAAATTAATTTATCTTTCAGATAAATTAATAAAAATTGTTATATCATGTTGATAACATTAGGTAACAATAGGAAACGCTTAGATTTAAAAAATAGTTTGGAGGTTTCGATACTTTACAGGAGTTTAAAAACTTTGAAAATTACGTTGAAAAACTATGCGAAATCAGCTAAAAAGTGATACTTTTTGAGGTATATTTTGAAATTTTCAGAGTCTCAGAAAATTAATTCATCCTTAGGATAAATTAATGAAAATAGGTGAAACATGTTGAAACCACTTGGTATAAATAGAAAATACTTAGATATTAAAAAAATTTAAGGGTCTTCATTATTTTCTGTGAGTTTGAATATCTCGAAAATGCAATAGATTTATTACGTAAATTTTGAAAATTTCAAACTTTCAGAAAATTAATTTATCTTTCAGATAAATTAATAAAAATTGTTATATCATGTTGATAACATTAGGTAACAATAGGAAACGCTTAGATTTAAAAAATAGTTTGGAGGTTTCGATACTTTACAGAAGTTTAAAAACTTTGAAAATTACGTTGAAAAACTCTGCGAAATCAGCTAAAAAGTGATACTTTTTGAGGTATATTTTGAAATTTTCAGAGTCTCAAAAAATTAATTCATCCTTAGGATAAATTAATGAAAATAGGTGAAACATGTTGAAACCACTTGGTATGAATAGAAAACACTTAGATATTAAAAAAATTTTAGGGTCTTCAATATTTTCTGGGAGTTTGAATATCTCGAAAATGCAATAGATTTATTACGTAAATTTTGAAAATTTCAAACTTTCAGAAAATTAATTTATCTTTCAGATAAATTAATAAAAATTGTTATATCATGTTGATAACATTAGGTAACAATAGGAAACGCTTAGATTTAAAAAATAGTTTGGAGGTTTCGATACTTTACAGAAGTTTAAAACTTTGAAAATTACGTTGAAAAACTATGCGAAATCAGCTAAAAAGTGATACTTTTTGAGGTATATTTTGAAATTTTCAGAGTCTCAGAAAATTAATTCATCCTTAGGATAAATTAATGAAAATAGGTGAAACATGTTGAAACCACTTGGTATGAATAGAAAACACTTAGATATTAAAAAAATTTTAGGGTCTTCAATATTTTCTGGGAGTTTGAAAATCTCGAAAATGCAATAGATTTATTACGTAAATTTTGAAAATTTCCTACTTTCAGAAAATTAATAAAAATTGTTATATCATGTTGATAACATTAGGTAACAATAGGAAACGCTTAGATTTTAAAAAAATTTTGGAGGTTTCGATAATTTACAGAAGTTTAACAACTTTGAAAATTACGTTGAAAAACTATGCGAAATCAGCTAAAAAGTGATACTTTTTGAGGTATATTTTGAAATTTTCAGAGTCTCAGAAAATTAATTCATCCTTAGGATAAATTAATGAAAATAGGTGAAACATGTTGAAACCACTTGGTATGAATAGAAAACACTTAGATATTAAAAAAATTTTAGGGTCTTCAATATTTTCTGGGAGTTTGAATATCTCGAAAATGCAATAGATTTATTACGTAAATTTTGAAAATTTCAAACTTTCAGAAAATTAATTTATCTTTCAGATAAATTAATAAAAATTGTTATATCATGATGATAACATTAGGTAACAATAGGAAACGCTTAGATTTAAAAAAATTTTGGAGGTTTCGATACTTTACAGAAGTTTAACAACTTTGAAAATTACGTTGAAAAGCTATGCGAAATCTGCTAAAAAGCGATACATTTTGAGGTATATTTTGAAATTTTCAGAGTCTCAGAAAATTAATTCATCCTTAGGATAAATTAATGAAAATAGATGAAACATGTTGAAACCATCAGGTATGAATAGAAAACACTTAGATATTAAAAAAATTTTAGGTTCTTCAATATTTTCTGGGAGTTTGAATATCTCCAAAATGCAATCGATTTTTTACGTAAAATTTGAAAATTTCAAACTTTCAGAAAATTAATTTATCTTTGAGCAAAATTACTAAAAATTACGATAACATTTTGAGAAGATTAGGCAACAATAGGAAACGATTAGATTTTAAAAAATTTTTGTGAGGTTTCGATACTTTAGAGAAGTTTGAAAACTTAACAAATACGTTGAAAAACTATGCGAAATCAGCTAAAAAGCGCTACTTTTTTAGGTATATTTTGAAATTTTCAGAGTCTCAGAAAATTAATTCATCCTTAAGGTAAATTAATGAACATAGATGAAACATGTTGAAACCAATAGGTACGAATACAAAACACTTATATATTAAAAAAATTTTAGGGTCTTCAATATTTTCTGGGAGTTTTAATATCTCCAAAATGCAATAGATTTATTACGTAAATTTTGAAAATTTCAAACTTTCAGAAAATTAATTTATCTTTCAGGAAACTTAATAAAAATTATGATAACATGTTGAAAACCTTAGGCACCAATAGGAAAAGATTAGATTTTTAACAATTTTGGAGTTTTCGATACTTTAGAGAATTTTGAAATCTTTAACAATACGTTGAAAAACTATGCAAAATCAGCTAAAATGTTATACTTTTTTTGATATATTTTGTAATATTCAGAGTCTCAGAAAATTAATTCATCCTTAAGGTAAATGAAAGAAAATAGATGAAACATGTTGAAACCAATACATATGAATAGAAAACACTTAGATATTAAAAAATTTTTAGGGTCTTCAATATTTTCTGGGAGTTTGAGTATCTCGAAAATGCAATAGATTTATTACGTAAAAGTTGAAAATTTCAAACTTTCAGAAAATTAATTTATCTTTAAGGCAACTATAGGAAACGCTTAGATTTTAAACAAATTTTGGCATTTTTGATACATTACAAAAGTTAAAAACTTTAACAAATTTAATAAAATTATGATAACATGTTGAAAACATTAGGCAACAATAGGAAACGATTAGAATTTTTTAAAATTTTGGAGTTTTTGATACTTTATATAAGTTTGAAAACTTTAACAAATACGTTGAAAAACTATGCGAAATCTGCTAAAAAGCGATACATTTTGAGGTATATTTTGAAATTTTCAGAGACTCAGAAAATTAATTCATCCTTAAGATAAATTAATGAAAATAGATGAAACATGTTGAAACCATCAGGTATGAATAGAAAACACTTAGATATTAAAGAAATTTTAGGGTCTTCAATATTTTCTGGGAGTTTGAATATCTCCAAAATGCAATAGATTTTTTACGTAAAATTTGAAAATTTCAAATTTTCAGAAAATTAATTTATCTTTGAGCAAAATTAATAAAAATTATGATAACATTTTGAAAAGATTAGGCAACAATAGGAAACGATTAGATTTTTAAAAAAATTTGTGAGGTGTCGATACTTTAGAGAAGTTTGAAAACTTAACAAATACGTTGCGAAATCAGCTAAAATGCGATACTTTTTTAGGTATATTTTGAAATTTTCAGAGTCTCACAAAATTAATTCATCCTTAAGATAAATTAATGAACATAGATGAAACATGTTGAAACCAATAGGTACGAATAGAAAACACTTATATATTAAAAAAATTTTAGGGTCTTCAATATTTTCTGGGAGTTTGAATATCTCCAAAATGCGATACTTTTTTAGGTATATTTTGACATTTTCAGAGTCGCAGAATATCAATCCATCCTTAGGATAACTTAATGAATATAAGTGAAACATGTTGAAACACCTTGATATGAATAGAAAACACTTAGATATGAAAAAATGTTTAGGGTCTTCAATATTTTCTGGTAATTTGAATATCTCCAAAATGCAATAGATTTATTACGTAAAATTTGAAAATTTGAAACATTCAGAAAAGTATTTTATCTTTCAGATAATTTAATAAAAATTATTATGACATGATGAAAACATTTGGTAACTATTTGAAACGCTTAGTTTTTAAAAACATTTTGGGTGTTTCGATACTTTACAGTAGTTTAAATACTTTACCAATTACTTTTATAATCTATTCGCAATCAGCTAAAAAGCGATACTTTTTGAGGTATATTTTGATATTTTCAGAGTCTCAGAAAATTAATTCATCCTTAGGATAAATTAATGAAAATAAGTGAAACATATTGAAACCACTTGATATGAATAGAAAACACTTAGATATTAAAAAATATTTCGGGTCTTCAATATTTTCTCGTAGTTTCAATATCTCCAAAATGCAATAGATTTATTACGTTAAATTTGGAAATTTGAATCTTTCAGAAAAGTAATTTAACTATCAGATAAATTCATAAAATTTATTATAACATTATAAAAACCTTAGGTATCATTAGGAAACTCTTAGATTTTAAAAAAAATTTGTAATTGTCGTTACTTTACAGACGTTTATAATTTTTACAAATTCTTTAAAAAACTATGCAAAATCTACTGACAATCTATTTTATTAGGTATATTTTGAAGTTTTCAGAGTCTCAGAAATATCATTCTTCTTTCGTATTTATTGATATAATTAAGTGAAACATGATGAAACCACTTGGTATGAATAGAAAACTCTTATATTAATAATTTAAATATGACCATTTTATTATTAAGTTTGACACAATGGCATCTTACTTAAATGAAAGAAATTATATTACCCTTTTGACCGACCTTTTATAAGAATAGTAATCCTCGGCAAATTTAAATCGTACAATTTGCTAAAAACGTTTTCTAACAAAAAAACTGTATATACCCTATATTGTGTGTTATTCATATATATATATATATATGGAGAGAGAGAGAGAGAGAGAGAGAGAGAGAGAGAGAGTGAGAGAGAGAAAAAGAGAGAGATAAAAGTTTTGCTGTATTTATAAGTATGATGTTGATCATCAGGGATAAAGTGTATGACCTGAAAATACCTCTTATCGTTTCTGCGTGTTGACCTTAGTGTCAACTTTTATATATATATATATATATATATATATATATATTCCAAAAGCAATCTTAAAGACAACCAAAACACCAAACGCCAACACCATAAATTTAAAAGACATCCTAGCCTCATCGAAATTCGAACAACAACACACAACACAAGGTGTCACAAAATGCAACAAAAAAAGATGTAGAGTATGCAACATTATAATAGAAGAAAAACACTTCCAGTTCGAAAACGCCACTACATTCGGAATAAAATCGGATCTAAGCTGCAACTCGAATAATGTAGTTTACGCTCTAAAATGCGACAAATGCGCAAAGATATAAGTAGGAGCGACACAATGCTTGAACAACAGAATTTCTCTTCATAGAAGCAATATAATATTATCACATAACAGGAAATTATATGTTTACCAACATTTACATGAATGTAGTGATGGCAAATTCAATGTTATACCGATATATCAAAACACAGATTATGAAATATTAATAATGCAATAAGAAAGATTCATAAAAATTACAAGCCTTCGCTCAACAACACACCATATGAAAAACACATACACACCGAAAAACATACTGACACACACACCTACACACCCATACACACACTCATATACATACACACACAACAAATTCAAAAGATAACCCAAAACAATAAAAAGAACCAGATGATCCATAAAAAACATTTCTAAAACACAAAGACGAAATGAAAAAACGCTCATTCACACACACGCACAGACACACAGACACACACAGACACACACCAAATTCAAAACACCGCCAAAGCAATAAATAACAACCAACTGACCGATGATAGATAAGCAAAGGCGACTAGAAGATAATTTTAACATACTAAAAATGTTACCCCAGACCAAAATGACTTCAAATTATAATAATTATAAAACAATTCTAAAACATAAATGCGGAAAAAAACGCTCACGCACACACACACACACACACACACACACACACACACACACACACACACACACACACACATACACACACACAAACTAACACACACCAAATTCAAATTCACCTCAGACCAAAACCACTTCAGATTGGGATAAACACTTGATTCATTTATCTGTTTATTTATTTATCTGTTTATCCATTTATACACATGCTAATGTGAAAGAACACAGACCATTCAACGTGCCAACATTTGATTTATTTTATCTTATTTTATTTTATTTTACTGATTTTATTTATTTTCATATTTTTTCTACTTACTTATTTATAAAACAACAACTTGGCGATCAGAAACAAAAGGAACTCGATACGTAAAGCCACAAATTTATTCGCCTGAAGAGAGTCAATTTTAGACTCGAAACACTTGTAGCGTCACAAATACCATTATGGACACTTAATGTATCATGACATGTATAATAACAAAAACAATAAATATACACTTTAAAGAAAACGTTCACAGCTTCTCACACTGTTTATTCTATATCCAATTTCTCTAGTTGGTACAAACCTATTTATATATATATATTGGAGTATAATTGGAGTAGATAGATATCTATCGCCCGGTTCACACTCCACCCTCGTCTATTGAACAGGTTAAGAGGCTCATCCCTTGTTTCCTGTTTAAGATGTGGTTTCCGGCTTTTTCTTTTCCAATCTTTTCACTATTACATAAGCCCCTGCACATCAGTGGCGTTACCGCCTTGCTCGGGGTGATACGCTTATATATATATATACTAGCCAAGTAGACTGCTTACCTGAAGAGGCTTGCGTGATCGAAACCTTGGTAGGAAGTAAGTGGTGTGTGTTCTGTTCTTTTACATATATATCTCCCTTAATGCGTGTATGTGTTATTTTTCTGACGAGTATTTAGTTATTGATATATTCACCATAAGTCGAAGCGGACACATTTGGCTAGCAATCGATATATTCTAATTATGGCGCCAACTCTAGACTTGTCAGGCCAGCATTTTGCCTCACTCTTTCTTCTAATTTGATTTGATACATTTACAATAGCCGCATTTTCCTTTCCCATTTAATTTCGGATCTGGAAGCAATTGGCAGGCCACCACTATAATGAGAACTGGTCCGCCGTCAATTTCGGTTGCCCAGAAATCATGCCCGGATAATCGTGGCCGTGTGGTTCCATAAAACAACAGTCACTTATTTTCTTCTCTCTCCAAGAAATGACGTGTGCTTAATTTTCTTTGGTTATCTTGGTCTTTTATTCAGTTTTGGTCATAAACTATTTTTAGACTTTCGTTTCCTTTTCGGCAACCCATCTTAAAGTTTCATCTTTATCTATTTTTCTTGTTCTGTCTTCAAGTGCAACACACCTAAAACACCCACAGAAAAGGGATAAGTTAACCCCTTCATCCAGAAAAAAATTCAATCATCTGTGGGGATACTAAAGCTATTTGATATAAACTCATTCTATGTCAACGTTTCTTGCTTCACGAGTAAACTACAAATATGTCTACAAAGCCTACGGAGACGTAGGCTTTGTCTCCATAAAAAAGCCTACATCTCAGTTTGCGACCTGTCATGTAAACAGAATATATACCCACGTTTTTGTCTCTCCTGTAAACAAAACCTACCTCAACGTTTTTAGTGTAAACCAGACTCTCGTCTACATATCTGGCCTCGTGTAAACCAAACTCACGTCTATATTTCTGGCCTCTCGTGTAAACCAGACTCACGTCTACGTTTCTGCCCTCACGTGTAAACCAGACTTACGTCTAGGTTTCTGGCCTATCGTGCAAACCAGACTCACGTCTAGGTTTCTGGCGTCTCTTCTAAACCACACTCACGGCTACGTTTCTGGGCTCGTGTAAACCAGACTAAGACCTACGTTACTGGCCTCTCGCTAAAACCAGATTCACATCTACGTTTCTGGCCTCTCGTGTACACCAGACACAAGTCTACGTTTCTAGCCTTTCGTGTAAACCAGACTCACGTCTAGGCTTCTGGCATCTCATGTAAACCAGTCTCACGTTTACGTTTTTGGCCTCTCGTGTTAACCCGACTCACGTCTATGATTTTGGCGTCTCTTGTAAACCAGACTCAAGTCCACCTTTCTGGCTTCTCGTGTAAACCAGACTCACAACTACGTTACTGGCCTCTCGTGTAAACCAGATTTACATTTACGTTTCTGGACTTTCGTGTAAACCAGTCTTATACCTACGTTTCTAGCCTCTCGTGTAAACCAGACTTACGTTTACGTTTCTGGCCTCTCATGTAAACCAGACTCACGTCTACGTTTCTGGCCTTCCATGTAAACAGGACTCATGTTTACGTTTCTGGCTCCTCGTGTAAACAAAACTCACGTGTATATATCTGGATTTGTCTAAAACAGACTCAAGTCTACGTTTTGGCGTCTCGGGTAAACCAGACTCATATCTAATTTTCTGACCACTCGTGTAAACCAGACTCACGTTACGTTTTAGCCTCCCATGTAAAACAGACTCACGTTTAGATTTCTGGCCTCTCGTGTAAACCCAACTGACGTCTACGTTTCTCGCCTTGTGTAAGTCAGACACATGTCTACGTTTTGGGCGTCTCGTGTAAACCACATTTACGTTTACGTTTCTGGCGTCTCTTGGAAACCAGACTCATGTCGACCTTTTTGCGTCTCGTGTAAACTAGACTCACGTCAGCGTTTCTGACCTCTCGTGTAAACCAGACTCACGTCTACATTTCTGGCATCTCTTTTAAATCAAATTCACGTCTATATTTCTAGCCTCATGGAAACCAGACTCACGACTACGTTACTGGCCTCTCGTGTACACCAGACTTACGTCTACGTTTCTGGCCTCTCATGTAAACCAGACTCAGGTCTACGTTTCTGACCTCTCGTGTATACCAGACTCAAATCTACGTTTCTAGCATCTCGAGTAAATCAGACACACGTCTACTTTTGTGGCCTCTCATGTAAACTATACTCAGGATTAAGTTTCTGTCCTCTCGTCTAATTCAGACTAATGTCTACGATATTGGCATCTCGTGTAAACCATACTCGCAACTACGTTACTGGCCTCTTGTGTAAACCAGACTTAAGTCTATGTTTCTGGCCTTTCGTGTACATCAGATTCACATCTACGTTTCTGGCATCTCGTGTAAACCAGACTCGCATCAACGTTTCTGCCCTCGTGTAAACCTGAATTTCTGGCTTCTCGTGTAAACCAGACTCACGTGTACGTTTCGGGATTTGTGTAAACCAGACTCAAGTCTACGTTTCTGGCCTCTCGTGTAAACCAAAGTTACGACTACGTTTCTGCCGTCTCGTGTAATCCAGACACACGTCTAAGTTTCTGGCCTCTCGTGCAAACCATTGTCACGTCTACGTTTCTGGCCTTGCGTAAACCAGATTCACGACTGCAATTCTGACCTTTCCTGTAAACCAGACTCACGTCTTCGTTTCTGGCGTCTCTTGTAAACTCTACTCACGTCTACGTTTCTGGCGGCGTGTAAACCAGACTCACGCCTGCGTTTCTGACCTCTCGTGTAAACCAGACTTCTGTCTATGTTTCTGGCCTTTCGTGTAAACCATCTCACGTCTACGTTTCTGGCGTTTTTCTAAACCAGACTCGCGACTACGTTTCTGGACTCATGGGCACCAGACTCACAACTATTTTGCTGGCCTATCGTGTAAACTAGACTCACGTCTACTATTCTGGCCTCTCATGTAAACCAGACTTACGTTTATGTTTCTGGACTTTCGTGTGAACGAGACGCACGTCTACGTTTCTGGCGTCTTGTGTAAACCAGATTCACGTCTAGGTTTCTGGCGATTAGTGTAAATTACTGGCCTCTAACGTGTACTTTTCTGGCCTCTCGTGTAAATAGACTCACGTCTCCGTTTTTGGCATCTCGTGTAAACAAGACTCAACTCTTCGTTTCTGGAGTCTCTTGTAAATCAAACTCACGCCTACGTTTCTGGCCCCTCGTGTAAACCAAACTCACGTCTACTTTTCTGGCCTTTCATGTAAACCTGACTTACGTCTACGTTTCTGGTCTCTCGTGCAAACCAGATTCACGTCTACGTTTCTGGCCTCGTGTAAACAAAATTCGCGCCTGCGTTTAGGACATCTCGTGTAAACCAGTCTCACGTCTAATTTTCTGGCGTCTCTTCTAAACCAGACTCTCGTCTACGTTTTTGGCCTAATGGAAACCAGACTCACTACATTACAGTCCTCTCGTGTAAACCAGAGTTACGTCTACGTTTCCTGCCTCTCATGTAAACAAGTCTGAAGTCAAGGTGTTATATATCGCCGTACGACGACAAAACAACAAACACGCATATATAAAAATATAAGGTTATATTTTTATTAATAACGACGAACCGTGTGGAATAGAGAACGGAAGGGTGAGAGGCACATAGAATGGGTTGACGGGAGTGTATTCTTGCCGTGGTGTTTCTCTGCTTCCACTGGCCGTTCTCTGCTGGCGAATCCGTGTGTCGAGGTCTTTTTATAGTTTCTAGAACCGGGACTTTCCTTCCGGTTTTGCCTCACCCACGCAACGCCCACGTAATTCTAAGAGACACCTGATCTGTTTGCCTCTGTAGCCATTTCCGCCGCTGTCGGAAATAAGGTCAAATGACATCCGCTCCGGCCTCGACAGGATGTATTTCACAAACACCTGTCTTGTCGCTTCGCCGCCCCCTTCACCGACGGGAAACACCATCGCTTGCATCACTTCCTCGGGTGGGGCCAGATTGTTATATTACAAAGGTTTCTGTCCTCTCCTGTAAAATAGACACCCATCTACATTACTGGCATCTCGTGTAAATCATATTGACGTCTACTTTTCTGGCCTCTCATGTAAACCAGATTCACGTTTACGTTTCTGGCCTCTCGTATAAACCAGACTCACGTCTAGTTTTCTGGTCCCATGTAAACGAGACTCACGTCTACATTTCTGGCCTCGTGTAAGCCAGACTCACCTTACGTTTCTGGCCTGTAATGTAAACCAGACACGTATACGTTTATGGTCTCTCGTGTAAACTGGACTCAAATCTAGGTTTCTGGCCTTGTATAAACCAGACGCACGTCTACGTTTCAGGCGTCTCATGTAAATCCAACTCACGTCTACGTTTCTGGCCTGTCGTGTAAACCAGACTCACGTCTACATTTCTGGCGTCCCTTCTAATCCAGACTCACGTCTACGTTTCTGGCCTCGTGTAAACCAGACTCACCTTACGTTTCTGGCCTGTAATGTAAACCATACACGTATACGTTTATGGCCTCTCGTGTAAACTGGACTCAAATCTAGGTTTCTGGCCTTGTATAAACCAGACGCACGTCTACGTTTCAAGCGTCTCGTGTAAATCCAACTCACGTCTACGTTTCTGGCCTCTCGTGTAAAACCAGACTGACGTCTACGTTTCTGGCCTTTCGTGTAAACCACATTCACATCTAGGTTTCTGGCGTCTCTTGTAAACCAGACTCAAGACTACGTTTCTGGTTTGTCGTGTAAACCAGATTCAAGTCTAGGTTTCTGGCATTTCGCGTAAACCGAACTCACATCTAAGTATCTGACCTCGTGCAAACAAGATTTACGCGTACGTTTCTGGCGTCTCGCAAAAACCAGACTCACGTCTACGTTTCTCTCCTCTTGTGTAAAACAGACTTACGTCTTCGTTTCTGGCGTCTCTTGTAATTCAGCCTCACGTCTATGTTTCTGGCGTCTCTTCTCAACCAGACACTCGTCTACGTTTCTGGCCTAATGGAAACCAGACTCACAACTACGTTATTGTCTTCTCGTGTAAACAAGATTTTCGTCTACGTTTCCTGCCTCTCATGTAAACAACTCTCAGGTCAATGTTTCTGTCCTCTCGTGCAAACCAGACTCCCGTGTACATTTCTGGCATCTCGTGTAAATCATACTCACGTCTACTTTTTTGGCCTCTCATGTAAACCAGACACACGTTTACGTTTCTGGCTTCTCGTGTAATCCAGACTCACGTCTACGTTTCTGGCCTATCGTGTAAACCAGACTCACGTCTAGGTTTTTGGTCTCATGTAAACGAGACTCACGTCTATATTTCTGGCCTCTCATTTCAACCAGACTCAGGTCTACTTTTCTGACCACTTGTGTAAACCAGACTCTCGTTAAGTCTCTGGCCTCTCATGCAAACCAGACTTACGTTTACATTTCTGGCCTTTCGTGTAAACCAGACTTACGACTACGATTCTGGCGTTTCGGGTAAACCAGACTCCTGTCTACGTTTCTGCGCTTTCGTGTAAAACAAACTCACGTCTATGTTCCTGGCGTCTTTGTATACCATACTCACGTCTACGTTTCTGGCGGTTCTTCTAAACTAGACTCACGACTGCGTTACTGGCCTCATGGACACCAGACTCACACCTATGTTGCTGGCATCTTATGTAAACCAGACTTACGTCTACGTTTCCTACCAACTTGTGTAAATCAGACTCACGTCTACTATTCTGGCCTCTCAGGTAAACCAAACTTACGTTTGTTTCTGGCCTTTCGTGTAAACGGGCCTCACGTCCAAGTTTCTGGCCTCTTATGTAAACCAGATTCACGTTTAGGTTTCTGGCTTTTAGTGTAAACCAAACTCACGTCTAAGTATCTGGCCTCTAACGTGTACTTTTCAGGCCTCTCGTGTAAATAGACTCACGTCTACGTTTCTGGCCTCTCATGTCAACCAAACTTACGTCTACGTTTCTGGCCTTTCATGCAAACCAGAATCGCGTCTACGTTTCTGGTCTCTCGTGCAAACCAGACTCACGACCACGTTTCTGGCGTCTCTTCTAAACCAAACACTCGTCTACGTTTCTGGCCTCATGGAAACCAAGCTCACAAGTACGTTACTGTCCTCTCGTGTAAGCCAGACTTACGTCTACGTTTCTAGCCTTGTGTAAGCCAGACTCACGTCTACGTTTCTGGCGTCTCATGTAAAGAAGTTTCAGGTCAAGTTTTCTGTCCTCTCGTGTAAACCAGACTCACGTCTACGTTTCTGTCATCTCGTGTAAATCAGACTCACATCCACATTTCTGGACTCTAATGTATACCAGACACACGCTTACGTTTCTGGCTTATCGTGTAAACCAGACTTACGTCTACATTTCTGATCTCTCGTGTAAACCAGATTTACGTCTAGGTTTCTTGTCTCATGTAAATGAGACTCACGTCTACGTTTCTGTCATTTCACAAAAACCTTACTAATGTCTACGTTTCTGACCACTCGAGGTAAACCAGACTCGCGTCTATACTTCTGGCCTCTCGTTTCAACCAGGCTCAGGTCTACTTTTATGACCACTCGTGTAAACCAGACTTACGTTACGTTTCTAGCCTTTCGTGTAAACCAGATTCACTTCTAGGTTTCTGGCGTTTCGTGTAAACCAAACGCACGCCTACGCATCTGACCTCGTGTAAACAAGACTCACGTGTACGTTTCTGGTGTCTTGCATAAACCAGACACACGTCTACGTTTCTCTCCTCTTGTGTAAACCAGACTTACGTCTTTGTTTCTGGCGTCTCTTGTAAACCAGACTCACGTCTACGTTTCTGGCCTCTCGTGTAAACCAGACTCGTACCTACGTTTCTGGCCTCTTGTTAAAGCCAGACTCACGTCTACGTTTCTGGCGTTTTGTGCAAACCGGACTCACGTCTATGTTTCTGGCGTTTCTTCTAAACCAGCGTCATGTCTACATTTCTGGCCTCATGAAAACCCGATCCACAAATTCGTTACGGGCCTCTCGTGTAAACCAGACTTATGTCTACTCTTCTGGCCTATCATGTAAACCAGACACACGTTTACGTTTCTGGCCTCTCATGTAAACCAGACTCACGTCCAGGTTTTTCTCATGTAAAGCAGACTCACGTTTATACTTCTGGCCTCTCGTTTCAACCAGACTTAGGTCTACATTTGTGACCACTCGTTTAAACCAGACTGACGATGCTTTCTGGCTTATCATGTAAACCTGATACACGTATACTTTTCTGTCCTCTTGTGTAAACCGGACATAAATCTACGTTTCTGGCCTTGTGTAAGCCAGACTCACGTCTACGTTTCTGGCGTCTCATGTAAACACCACACACGTCTTCGTGTGTGACCTCACATATAAACAAGTCTCATGTGTACGTTTCTGGCTTCTCGCAAAAACCAGACTTATGTCTGATTTTCTGGCCTTTCGTGTAAACCAGACTTACGTCTACGTCTCTGACCACATGTGTAAACCAGACTCATGTGTACGTTTTTAGCCTTCCATGTATACCAATTTCTCGCCTATGTTTCTGGCCTATCGTGCAAACCGGACTCACGTCTACGTTTCTGGCCCCTCGTGTAAACCAGACTCACGTCTAAGTTTCTGGCCTTTCGTGTAAACCAGACGCACTTATAGGTTTATAAACCAAACACACGTCTACGTTTCTGGCCTCGCGTAAACAAGGCTCATGTGTGTTTCCGGTGTCACACAAAAATCTGTCTCAGGTCTACGTTTCTGGCCTTTTGTGTAAACCAGATTTACGTCTTCGTTTCTGACGTTTATTATAAACCAGACTCACATCTACGTTTCTGGCCTCTAATATAAACCAGACTCACGGCTAAGTTTAAGGCCTTTCGTGCAAACCAGACTCACGTTTTTGTTTCTAGTCTCTCGTGCAAACCTGACTCATGTCTACGTTTCTGGCCTCGTGTAAACCAGACTCGCACCAGTGTTACTATGCTTTCGTGTAAACCAGACTCACGTCTACATTTCTGGCCTGTCGTGGAAACCAGACTCACGTCTACGTTTCTGGTCTGTCGTGCAAACCAGTGTCACGTCTACGTTTCTGGCCTTGCGTAAACCAGATTCACGACTGCAATTCTGACCTTTCCTGTAAACCAAACTCACGTCTTCATTTCTGGCGTCTCTTGTAAACTCTACTCACGTCTACGTATCTGGCGGCGTGTAAACCAGACTCACGCCTGCGTTTCTGACCTCTCGTGTAAACCAGACTTCTGTCTATGTTTCTGGCCTTTCGTGTAAACCATCTCACGTCTACGTTTCTGGCGTTTTTCTAAACCAGACTCGCGACTACGTTCCTGGGCTCATAGACACCAGACTCACAACTACTTTACTGGCCTATCGTGTAAACTAGACTCACGTCTGGCCTCATGGAAACCAAACTCACATCTACGTTAATGGCTTCTCGTGTAAACCAGTCTTACGTCTACGTTTCTGGTCTCATGTAATCAAGTCTAAGGTCTACGTTTCTGTCATCTCGTATAAACCAGACTCACGTCTATGTGTCTGGCCACTCGTGTAAACCAACCTCACGTCTAGGTATTGGTCTCATGTAAACCAGACTCACGTCTACTTTTCTGGGCTTTCATGTAAACCTGACTTACGTCTACGTTTCTGACCACATGTGTAAACCAGACTCACGTGTACGTTTCTGGCCTTTCATGTAAACCAAATTCTCATCTATATTTCTGGCCTCTCATGTAAACCTGACTTACGTCTACGTTTCTGACCACATGTGTAAACCAGACTCACGTGTACGTTTCTGGCCTTTCATGTAAACCAAATTCTCGTCTATATTTCTGGCCTCTCATGTAAACCGGACTCACGTCTACGTTTCTGGCCTCTCGTGTAAACCAGACTCACTTCTACAATTTCTGGCGTGCCTTCAAATCCAGACTAACGTCTACTTTTCTGGCCTTTCATCTAAACTTGACTAACGTCTATGTTTCTGACTACTCAGGTAAATCAGACTCGCGTCTATGTTTCTGGCCTTTCATGTAAACCAGACTCTCGTCTATGTTTCTGTCCTCTCGTGAAAAACCAGATACGCGTATACGTTTCTCGCCTCTCGTGTAAACCAGACTCACGTCTACATTTCTGGCCTGTCGTGTAAACCAGACTCACGTCTATATTCTGGCCTCATGGAAACCAAACTCACATCTACGTTACTGGCTTCTCGTGTAAACCAGACTTACGTCTTCGTTTCTTGTCTCTCGTGTCAACCAGTCTCAGGTCTACGTTTCTGTCATCTCGTGTAAACCAGACTCACGTTTACGTGTCTGGCCACTCGTGTAAACCAGCCTCTCGTCTAGGGGTTTTGTCACATGTAAACCAGCCTCACGTCTACTTTTCCGGCCTTTCATGTAAACCTGACTTACGTCTACGTTTCTGACCACATGTATAAACCAGACTCACGTGTACGTTTCTGGCCTTTCATGTAGACCAAATTCTCGTCTATATTTCTTGCCTATAGTGTAAACCGGACTCACGTCTAAGTTTCTGGCCTCTTGTGTAAACCAGACTCACGTCTACATTTCTGGCCCCTCGTGTAAACCAGACTCACGTCTACATTTCTGACGTCTCTTCTAATCTAGACTCACGTCTACGTTTCTGGCCTTTCATGTAAATCTGACTAACGTCTACGTTTCTGTATACCAGACTCACGTCTATGTTTCTGGCCTCTCATATAAACCCGACTAACATCAACCTTTCTGACCACTCATTTAAACCACACTCAAGTGTACGTTTCTGGCCTCTCATGTAAAATAGTTTTTCGTCTATGTTTCTGGCCTCTCGTGTAAACAAGACTCACGTCTACGTTTCTGGATTCGTGTAAACCAGACTCAAGTCTACGTTTCTAGCGCCTCGTGTAAAACAGACTCACGTCTACGTTTCTCGCTTCATATAAAACAGACTCACGTCTACGTTGTCAATTGAAAATTCACTGGCTGGGATTCCCTAGCTAATTTGCTCCTTGAACCATGCGGCATTTTCAGTGTGTCTGACAAGACAAAGGTAGTGTCTGACATATTATCCAATAGAGCATAGGTCAGGTGTTCTTTTTGTGGCTCTGACTTTGTGGACAGCCATACTGGTACGATCATGGAGGATATAAGTTGGGTATTGGTTCTCATACTCCTCACTCCTCTGTAAGGTACTTCACCACAATCCTTATTCGTTCCTTGTGATGCCTCCTTTGCCTTGACATCCAAGGTTTGATTCATATGGAGGCAGGTGGGATGTCGTTTTATACAGTGTCGACACACGCATCGTTTAGGACATTGTTTAGACATATGCCCTTTACCCAAGCATGCAAAGCAAAGCTTGTTGTCCTTGATGAATCCCTTCTTCTCTGACACTTCCTTGCTGGAGAAAGTTATATATTCTGACAGAGTATGGCCCTTTTGTTGACAGAAAGGACAGGATTCTGAAGAAATTTTCTTCTCTGGCTGGGAATCTTCTAAAAGAACTCTGGCACAAAAACCTTTGGTGTCAGACTTTGCAGTTCTTTCTGGAGCGCTTTGAGGGAAATCTAAGGTGATGGTAGGGTCGCACATGATTTTTGCTTCTTTAGCGAGGAAGTCTGCAAAATATGAGAAGTGGGGATACCTTCCAGAGGTAGTCCTAGCTTTTGTGGCTGTCCGTCCCCAGCGATTTGAGATCCACTCAGGTAACTTCATTAGGACTTTCTTGATTTCATGGCAATCGTTAAGGATAGACAACTCATAGTTATCTACCATGGCAACTTTGCATTGCAGTAGAAAATCCGAAAGTTTGCGTAATCCCTTGAAATCCTTGTTGGGAATTTTTGGCCAGGAGTCGAGCTGAGGCGTTCCGTAGAAAGCAAATGGGCATCCATACCGGTCCGCAAGTAACTCTGTTGCTACATTATAAGCGTTTTCAGTCCTCAATAGAAAGTATCCATTTACAGCCTCGCGAGCAGGCCCCCAAGATACCGCTTGAGGTAATGGAGTTTCTCCTGGGATGGAATATCTTTGTTTCCTATTAAAGCGGTAAATGAAGCGATCCAATCTAAGTACTCCAGGGGGTCTCCGTAGAAAATATTGGGTTCGAGTGTAGGAAGTCGGCTCAATGACATTGAGATAGTGTAGGCCCTAATTAATGTTGCTAGGTCATCCTGTAGCTCCATATTCGTAGATCTTTACGATGTAGGTGACTTTGGTGGCACAATGGGTCTATCTAGTTCCCCTGGTATCCTGAATGGTGATGGTGGAGTTGTTTCTTTCGCTAATCTGGATGAATATAGAGGTGGGGTTATCATGTGCAGTGTTAGTCGTTCCGGAGTCTCGAGATTATCCATAGCTTTGATCTTCTCCTGTTCAGTTTTTAGCTTGTGTTGGAGGTCACGTTGTGTCATCTCTCGTTTCTTTCTCCTCATCAGGGCTTCTAGCCTCTCCATCTCCTCTTCTTGGGCTACTTTTTCTTCCTGCAATTCTACATCTGCTTGTAACGCGGCAGCCCTCAATGTAAGTTCCCTTCTTATTGAGGAAGACTTAGGGAATGATGAGGACCTAGAGTAGTGTGAAACTGACCTTTTAACCACTGCCACAGCGGCATCTGCCCGATCAACAGCCTGGCGTATTCTAAAGGACAGTTGATTTTCCTTTGTGCTGATATTTCGCCCCATGTTCGGCAATGTTAGCCTTGTGACTTTCACCCACCAGATCTTGGAGCTGTTCGAATAGAGACACTATCTCCGAGGATTCAACCTTCAAGTGGCTACCTATTTATTGGAGTTCAGTTACTGTCTTTCTCCCTAACTCCCTTTCAAGGATTTAGTTGTTGTAGTGCTCTAGCACATTACATCTTTTGTGCAGCTCCTTAATGAGATCTGCAGTTTTACCTTCTTTAGCCTTTCGGGTTAGCTTTCTCGCTCTCTCAGATCGACGCAATTCCTGCTCGTTGACTACGTCTACCATTCTACCAGTGCTGCCGGTGGGGGCTCTTTTAAAGGCAATATTTGGTGTGAGAGAGATGTCCTTGTGGGCATTTTCGTTCCGGTTAACTTCTAGGAGAGGAGAGTAATCTATTTGTCCAACGTTAGCTATGTTTTCAAATCGAAAATAAAATAAAACAAAGGGTTTAACTGAAGTTTGAACCAGTTCTTGTCCCCACGATAAAGATAAGATGCAAATCGACCGAAACTGGAATATAATAGGCACAACCCCAATTACAACGGGGCAACAAACACAAGAAATGCAAAATAAAGAAAAGTAAGAAGTTCAAAGACAATGAAAATGAGAGAAAGAAAACACGTGATTCAAAAATCAAAAGGATATGCAATAACAATGAGTTTTTCGCAGTGAAATATCTCAAACGTCCGAACGTTTGACTTGAACACGATTTAATCGTTTTGATACAGTTTTTTTTGTTTTTCCCTTGCTCTCTAATCCTGTTCTTCTGTTGTTGGTGAGGTCCGATCAAGGTCACCGCCAGATTTTACAAAATAGCAGTAGCAGTAACAACCAAACGAGTACCTTAATCCATTCCTCTTCTTAAGTGGGTCAGAGAAGATTGCTGCCCATTGACGTTCTCTGCTTGTCTTTCCTCTTCTGTTTGGGGTATGTAGAAACGAATTCTCCCGTGGGGTCGATTTCTCTTTCAATCCGAAGTGAAAGTTTTTGGCATACTTTTTTTTTTTTTTTACTTTAATGCTCGAGTTTTCACTGCAATTGCTATTGCCACACGAAACATGCGTGAGAGAACTGACAAATGTGGGTATATATTGTAAAAAGGTTTTATTTCCTTTACAGTACTTGTGCAGCCGTGAAAACTGCAATTAAGACAAATAACATAAGCATATGAAGGAAAAATGTACACAAGGATAGATAATTACAAAATTCTAACAAATAAGAAAACAATGAAATTTACATAAATAGTTGTAACAAAACAGGGAACTTAAAACAAGGGTTTAAATCAACGGGAATCGTTTGCATCGCCAAAGCAATACATTTACAAATTAAGTAAGGGTCTAAAAGGCAATAAACATTTAGAAGAATTAAAATTTCATTAACTATAAAATTTGTCTAGGGTTTGCTGGAACGTGAATGGAAAAAATGTCAATTACCCCGTTGGCACCTCGTGTGGTGTATGGCAATATAGTTACTCCCTAACAGTACCGAAAACGAATGTTCTGCCACTGGAGATAACAAATTTGCGCCTGACCTCTTAGAAGGTCTCAATCCGAAAGGCTGTTAAGGGGGTTTCTATTTCTTACGCAGAGGGCAAAATCCTATATTCTAGAAAAGGTTGCCGTCAAAAAAGCCTACTTGCTATATTTTTACTTACTTATTCTAACTTTACTGTTTTGTCTCATACTTTTCATTTAGACCTCATTACTGTTTTACGTTATCCTAAAATATAAGGAACTATATTTTCTGGCAACATTGTCGCAAGTGGGTGATAAGGCCGCCGGTCAAGAATACAGCGCTGGCTTCGGTGAGAAAACGAACCTGCTGACTTTTATATTGGGTTTAATAGCAAATGGTGCCTGGCGGCAGCTACACCATTCAACCATACTTTCAATGTTGCTGCTATATATAGTCAGGTGTTCCTATCTGTCGGGAGATTTTTGTCAAAATAAAATGTTTCTGAAATTCGGTCCTAACCTGGCATCTTGATTTCAGTCAATTTTCCACCGTTGTGGCGTAGTTTTCCTTTGTCTTTTCTTCAAATATATTTACCATTCGTCCATGCATTCAATGTTGCTGCTATATCTAGTCAGGTGCTCCTATCTGTCGGGAAATTTTTATCAAAATAAAATGTTTGTGAATTTATCGGTCCTAACCTGACATCTTGATTTCAGTCAATTTTCCACCGTTGTGACGTAGTTTTCCTTTGTCATTTCTTCAAATATATTTAAAGCAATTGTTCTGATGACCTTTGTTCTGATGACCTCCGTGGATACTGTACTGCCTGAATTGCACACTGCTAAATTGGCAACTAGGTCTCATCGTTTTATTGTTGAAATATCTAAATCAAACCGTATCTTTTATTCTAATACTTTTTATTGCTTTCACTGCTTGTAGGGCTCTCTTCTCATTTCTTCTTTCCACCTGCAATCTTCAAAAGTATAAATGCAACGTCAATCGCCATGTTCCGTCTGCCAGGAACCTGTTCTTTTGTTGTCACTTCTCACTAAAGTCATTTTTTTTTTCACTCACATTAACTCTTTGCATCTTAGTAACATTATTACCTTGCTTGAGGTGAAATGATAAAATATATCAGGAACAATTGTTTTTCTCTCGTCATGTCTCGTTTGAAATAGTTTCCTGGCCAAATTAGCCATTTATTTCTCACATCTGTCCCAAATGTTGATATTCTAGCCTTCCTGTTATTTCGAATGCTTACTTTCGACGTAACATTCGTTTTTATTGTTTATCACCGCCTTGGCGCGTTATTTAAAACCAGAAAATCGATTTTTAAAAATTTTTACATAATGATTTGATAATTAACCCATAGCTAAGAGAGAGGAGGTGGATTCATGCCTTTTCCAAAAGTATTTGCGTGTAAATGGATATAACAACCCCATCTGGAACTGTAACTCGGCTCGCCAATGAACAATTCCAAGCCATTACATCAAACCACGCATCCAATCTAGGCACTGCCCAGTCTCGCCGTTGCTTAACCTCAGTGATAGTACAAGAAGCAGTTTTTGAACGCAATATGGCCGTAAGTTAGAAAAATTTCAATTTCCTAGTAAGAACTAACTTCGTGGTAGAGGTAGTCACGTATTTCCTACCGGCAATAGTATTTACCGTTCGAGCTCCAATAAAAAGTTATGGAATGTTGTTTTTCAAGGGAGTTAACTTTTCTGGGAAGAGTCATGTAACACAATATCTATACTATCTCATGTCTATTAATTTTTTTTTAATAAAACTAATTTCAGCTTGATTCATTATTGATGCCTCTGTTAAATACCATTTGTGATATACACTTAGGCCATCATGTCTCTTCCTAGATATGACTGACTAAGCAGATTTTCCTGTAGTACGTTGCCATTACTTTCTGAGGTAGACCGGTTACCAACCAAAGTTACAGGATACAATCTGTCCTGCTGTTCAACCCATAGGGAGAAGAGATGAATTAATACCTTTCTCAAGGGTATTAGTACGTAAATGAGTTAAACAAATTAGAGTGGAATTCGAAATCTGGTCGCCGATTTTTCATCCCTAGCCAATATCCATTACACCACAACGCACATATTAATGCCTACCATGTATAATTCCTCTATTGGATAGATAAATTTTACGGTGCCAATCTGTAATGTGCCATTATTTAAAATGAATATTTATACACTTCTCTTGAAGCTTTGTGTGATTGTCGCTGTTAAAATACGAAGCTACTTCAACCACACAAAAAAGAAACGTTTACTTCTCTCTTGATACTATTCGAAATTGAAACATATTACGCAAGCCAGTCAGCTGGTTACGCACTCTGGTTATGTCTGTTGGAGAAAACTTTGGGCGTTTGAGCTACGTCATCTGCTAGCACCCCTCGTTTTACGAATAAGAAACCTTCCATTCCAACTGTTCTTGGCTCGGAATCTTGATGAATCGCTGAACTAGGCGGAGGAAAAGAAACCACCCGAGATGTCATTACTAACAGTGAGTGAACCAGGAGAAGCCCACTGTATAATCTCGTTGCAAGTAAACGGCTTTGGGAACTGTGATGCATGATTCATATCACAAAATTCAATTGGAATCCACCTTACAAAAAATGGTCTGCAAGACGAGCTTGCTGGATACTACGGTAGGCACGTATATATTTTAATATGTTTAGCTTAATGTAACACAAGCTGATATCTATATAGGTACCGCTACGAACTTGCTAAATAATTCTGCATACAGTCATGAAAACATGTTTCAAATGTAATGAAAACAGTTTCATCGGTAAAATCATTATGGTATTAATAGGAAGGATGAAAGTATTTTTGAATATTTCATTAAATATTTTACTCTTTTGTAATTATTATGCATTTGGTTGCAATAGTAGTGTTACGTTTATTTTGATGTACACCATTATTATTAATATTATCAATATTGTTAGAGCTATTGTTTAGTTTGTTGAGATACATTTTAATTTGTTGATCAATAACGGAGTTAAGAAATCCATTATTGACAAGTGTTTGCTTAATGTTGTGTAATTCTTTATAAAATATGGATTTGGAAGAAGATATCATTTGTGTGCCTTGAAGTAATTATTATATCGTTGGAGGCTATTATAATTAAGAAGACAAGAATTTATGCTAGTTGGTTTCCTATATAGAGAAGTAGTAAATCTATGTGTGCTAGAATCAATGAATACATCTCAGGAATGGGATTTTGTTATTACTATTAAGTTCTAATGTAAATTTGAGAACGGAGTGACTTTCAAATTTGTTTTTAAGTTGTGTAATTAAATAACAAATAATAATAGTTGTGTAATTAAATAACAGTCTAAATAACACCTCTCTGAAGATGGTTCATGTGAGCCGAAAGCTTAGAAGCAAATTAATAAAAGATTATCCAAATGTCATCAACTAACGAGGATGCTGCTAAATTGGCTAATAAATTTGACATCGCTGACAGAATGGGAAAAACCCATATAAAATGCATATTTAATTTTTAAAGACCACACACCTAACTTTGACAATAACCATCAGTCTAGGTTAATTAATCCTTTCAAAACAGAATTCTGATTAATTTCTAAAAATATACTTAAAAAAACTAATACTAACTATACAAGAAAAATATTATAATAATCTATGGAAAGATTCTTTGGATACTACTGAATGGGTTCAAAAGAATCAAAACAAAAATAAAGCTATAAAGTCTATATTTTTGAGTTGAGGCTGGTTACACTATTTACATTATTCGGACTATTGTCCTCATCTTGATGACCATTTGCAACATCGAGCAAAAGACATACGAACATACGAACAGGGAATGGTCAGTATAAGCAGTACCCTACAACGTAACAATTATCTAGGGTATATGACAACTCTAACAAACATGGAATAATGAGGATAACAACTCTCAGAAAACAGCCGCAGTCTGTCTACCCTATGTGAAGGGGTTATCAGAGAAAATACAAAGGATCTGTGTTTCATATAACATCAGGACGATCCTCAGAAGTGGTTCTACATTTCGCAGGTACCTCTCCCAAGTAAGACCCCTAACATAAGAGGTCATAACAAATGACTGTGTGTACGCCATTCCATGCAGCTGTGGAAAGAAATATAACGGAGAAACAGGCTACTTCCTTAAGGTAAGGCTACAAGAATATCGAAAGGCCATAACACGGTGGGGTGGAAAAATCAGGCGTATGGAGGGAGAAAGGGGATCACCGCCCTCTATGGGATTAAGTTGAAATAATAGAGAACGCCACTGGAAACTACGTAAACGTAAGGAATCAGTGTATATGCTAGGCCACAAAAATCTCTTAAGCCGACCAAGCACAGAGATGAATATAACATGGGAATCAGTAATACGGAGTGCCAGAGAAAATCATTAATGCCAAAAATTGCAATATAAGCTCTGGTAAAAAATACTAGAGAAAACCATTAACATAAAAAATTACAATATGAAACTTGCTAAAAAGTACTAGAGAAAACCATTAACATCAAAAATACTAGAGAAAACTATTAACATCGAACATCATTGTTCCAGTGACTTGACCCAAAGAGTTATGAGTTCAATACCAGGCTACAGCAATGTTGAACAAGTAATTTAGAGAGTCGAGTTAGAGGGAGATAACTCATTACTACCAAAAGAGGCTTCGCACAAAGAATGAGAATAGTATACCCCAGTGATCGTAATAACGGGTTCGTTTCGAAATTCCTAGCACCTAAAAAAGACCGGATCGTACAATGGCCGAAACGTCGTACAAATGGCAATCAAGATGAAGACAATAATCCGAATAATTTAAATAGTGTAAAAATAAAGCTACATTTATTCAATTTGATATAATCGATTTTCCCCTTCTATTTCTTACGACCTATTATTAAAAAGTTTAAATTTTGTTAAAAACTACATAAACATTACGGACAATGAACTTTAAATTATTTTAGCGTCTACACAATCTTACTAATATATAACGATTCCACTTAAATTAAAAATCTCAACGATAACTTTGACGTCCGAATATTACACATTATTCGTAGAATTATTGATCTCAGTCAAGTAGGTCTTTACTGAGACCATGTACTTAAGCTTTATCCCAAATAACAATGGCCCTCAATCGTCCAGAATACAAAAAAAGTTATAAGAGCTTTCTAATTTCTAGGTTTTAAAATCGAAATCTCATCTAACCTCATCTCGTCGAAGTAGTAAATTTCTTAGATTTCAGTTTCAACCTTTCCAAAAATACATTCAAACCCTTTCGTAAAGGAATTCAGTCTCCTATTTACATTAATGTCAATTCTAATTGCCTTAAGTTAATAATTAATCACATTCCTAACACAAGAAAATACGAGAATTAATAGATTATTGTCTAGCAAAAAATATTTAACGAGAATAAATTAATATATAATGAAACCCTTGTGGTGATACCAACCAAGCGAAAGCGAGCTGACCGGAAGTTTGCTCTATAACAACCAGAAAGCGAATGAATAAAAATCATCTCCGCGCAGATGTTCCGGTTGAAAAATAAAAATTAATCAAATATCAAATTTCCATTTCGCGAGCCTACGCGAATTTTATTTACCAGCTAATGCGAAGCCCGGAATCGAATACAAGCGTGAAATTCAAAACGAGCTTCTGATCCAAAATATGTATATATATAAATGTTATTTTATACTCAAATTGCCTTTCTTTTTATGACTTTCATTTTATGACTTATAGTGGGTTATCTTCCGCAAGGCCAAATTCCGTTAACCTGCAACGGTTTACAATTACCCTTCACTAGAACGGAATCCTACTACAACTGGAAAAAGAATTAATAACATACCCGCTATACCCTCAAGAAAAGTAATTTCAAAAAAATAATTAGTTTACCTAGAAATTTTGAAAAACAAAACAACTAATGTAACGAAAAACAGAAAAAGAAAAATAATATAGCTTAACTCACCATTCTGCAAGTTGTCCACTATAAATATCAGCCAATACTTTCTTGATCTAGTGAACAACCACTTTAACCAAAATCGCCTTCTAAAGAGAATTTTCAACAGAAAAACTCGGAAAATCAGTTATTCTTGTGCCAAAAATATTCAGAACATTATTAATTCACACAACAGCCAGTTATTGAAAATAATTTGCGATAAAGCACAAGAATATCAACCTCCTCGTAAGTGTAATAACAGAATCAACTGCTCCGTTGAAGGCAAATGCAATTCCGATAAAGCAATACACGAAGCTATCATTTTTCCGGAAGAAGACACAAACAGGGAAAAAACATACATAGGAATATCCGCAGGAAGTTGGAAACAAAGATTCCAAGACTTCCTTGAAACATCAAACTGCTCTATCAAAATACTTTTGGAAACTAAAAGACTGAGGAATCAGCGAACATATTAATGGAGAATCATCAGACATGCAAAAACATGCAACAACTTCAGGAACAGATGCAATCTATGCTTCGATTATAATGATCAAATATAAAAATCTAAGTGAACTATTGAACCAGAGGAATTAACTCATTTTCAAATGCAGACACAAAAATAGATTTAAAATTCCGTAACTAAATGGAATTTACACTTAAAAGTTTTATTCGGTCTAAACTGACGTATGAATTTACTAAAATTCATAATTCTCTAAAACCCCCAATCGTTAATTTTAAATTGCGTGCGTGCGTGCGTGCGTGCGTGCGTGCGTGCGTGATATCTTCAGAAAATAATTAGTTATTGCTATTAATCTAAACTTGAGGTTGAATAGAGCAAGCAATTAGGATATACGATGTAGAAGAACAAATAAACAAATGTTGGCCAACACATATTTATTGAGAAATACAACAGAATGTCACTTTTGGGGGCATCTATCAATAAACTGAGTTTAGTATTTAATGAAATGTCTATTATTTCATGTGACGAGTGTAAGACTTTCGAAAATAATTTGAAGTAAACATCTTTCGGAAAGTTACAACTATATTAACCTATAACTCTGATAAAAACATCCAAAAGGAAAAATAAGACTGATGGATGTCCATTGGGAAGTCGGACGTGTCAAAAAACCTTCTCGCTCTCCCTCGTACATAGCCCAACCAGTTAAGACAATTTATGTCGTACCACAAATTTTCGACATTATCTTTTTCCTTGCCAATTCACTGAATCCAGTAATTAATATTATTAAGCACATCGATCAAAATTTTTTACAGTAAATTCTGCATCTAAATTAATTTGCTCTATTCAGGATATTCAGAAATACAGCATATCTTAAACCTATATTTCACACACACACACACACACACACACACACACACACACACACACACACACACACACACACACACATAAATTTTGTGAATTTAAGCAGAACATTTTCTTTTAGACATTTCAGATTAAATAAATTGCAAACATTGTGTCTGCTTATTTTTAATAAAATCTGTTTATACTCACGGATAATCTTTCGTGTATTATAACTGCAAGATGTCAGAAATGAGCTGTAATGTTGACAGATGTTATTATCATTCATTTCTCAGGGTACCAAGTACTTTCGATCTCTTTCCGAGATAATCTTCAGGGGTGTAACAAAATTAACCGAAAAACTGTATTTCCAAAAATTACTGTAATTTTTTCTGCTTCAAATATATATAAATGTATATATATCGAATAAAGGAATAGGGGTGTTCCAATAAATGTATATACACACATATATATATGCACATATATATATACACATATATATAAATATGCACATATATATACATAAATATACACACTCATATATATATATATATTTTAATTCAGATACTTCAATCCAAGGGAAAAAAGCAGGAAGGTAAATTCCAAAAAACCCGATCCTAATTAATATTAAAAATTTATTTTAATATTAAAAAATGATACAGGAAGAGAGCTCCATGTAATAAAATATTACAGAGCAAATATATATTAAAAAAGGATTAATTCAAAGATGTTGAATGGCCATTTCGATATGAAGATCCCCACGGGGGACGACACATCACCTCAGCAACAGAAAAAACCTTTCAGAAACTGGAGAAAAATTAGTCTACTTTTTCTTTTTAAATAGATTGCAAAGAAATTAAAAAATAAATAATAAAATAAAATAAAAATAAAAATAAAGGGAAAGAAAAAGAAAAAGAAAACGAAAAAGAAAAAGAAAAAGATAGAATAAAATCAAATGAATAAGAAAAGAAAAAAGAAAAAAAATTGACATCGTCTGGGTTCGCAAAAAAAAAGGGAGAATGTAACTAAAAATTAACAGACAGCCGTGTTAAATCGACCTAAGTTTAAGCAACACGGAAAAAAGGTGGTAAGAGAGATAAAAGAAGGAAGGGAGGGAAAAAGAAAGAAACTAAAGAAAAAAATTTTTTTTAAATATTACAGACGCTGGACAAATTCAAAAACCTAATTTCCCCAAAACGTTGAAGTATTAGAAAAAGGCCTTTACTTAAAAAGGTATATATATATATATATATATATATATATATATATATATATATATATATATATATATATATATATATATATATATATATATATATATATATATATATATATATATATATATATAAATATATATATATATATATATAATTTTATATATATATATATATATATATATATATATATATATATATATAATGATTATAGTCTTTTAAAAATTAGCGATACAGTCGGAAAACTCAGCACAAAAGCACCATCAAGGACTATAAACAAAGCTTTGATACAAATCCTACCACTTAATCATAAATCCTACAAGGCCTGATATTGGAAGAATTAGTAAAAATATACTCGGAAGAGTAAATAAACAAATTAAGGAATACCTTGGATTAAAGCTGTTTGAGGAATAATGTAACATCATTATGAATGAAAAAAGAATCAGTTCTCATTTGTAATAAAGAACAGTATTTTTTTGTATTAAAAATAATTACTCAAAGGAAAACTTTGATATTACAATGGGATCACTGAACTCTGTCGAGGCTTCCAATCGTATTGGATTATTTATTCTATATAATCTTACATCCCATAATGATATAAATACAAAAGATATTGGATTATACAGCGATGATGAACTCATGGCTGTGAGGAATTCCACAAATTTTAAAATTGATAAAATTAGAAATTTAACATATAGAGAATTTAAAAGCTAAATTGAAAAGTTACTATTAATACAAATATAAAAAAGTAAATTTTCTCGATGTGTTTTTAGATTTAGTAAATAAGCCAACCATATAAAAATTAAACACAAATCCTTTACATATCCACCCAAAACCTACCCATCCTTCATCCATTATAAAACATGTACCCTTATTCGTAGAATATAGAATTAATAGAAATTCCACAAATGAAGATGTATTTAATAAACCCAATAATTTTTATAACCCTTTTAAAATAGTGAATATGAATGCAATAATATTAAATATGTAAAGAATAACTACCCCCGAAAGAAAATAGAAATAGAAAAATTATTCTGTCTACACTCTTTTTCCACCAAATAGTCAACAATAAATTAGGCCCAAAATTTCTCGCTTTAATTAAAAAATATTTCCGAACAGTAATTCATTTAGCAAAGTTTTCAATAAAAATACACTAAAATTAAGTTATAGTTGCAATGATAATTGACAAAATTATATATAAAAAGCATAATAATATTTTAAGTAAAAATTTAAATGTAAGAATAATTCCAAAACTGAAATCAATAATTTAGACAATGAATTATGTAATTGTAGAAACTCTATAGAGTTTTCATTAGAAAATAAATGCCTTACGGAATCTATTGTTTATCAATGTACTATTTCTTCCATTGACAAACCTGGTAATAAAAAATATATTGGGAGTCCGAAAAATTCATTTAAGCGAATATTTTTTCAGCATATTTCTTCCTTTAATAATAATAATGATAATTACCGTAATCGAATATCACTATACAAATATTTAAAGGCAACCAATAAAACTTCAACAATAAAAGAGAAAATTAAAAAAACGAAAATATGTAAGTCTTGCGTCTATATGAAAAATATACATTATTAAATTTCTTAAATTAAGGATGTATTAATTAAACTTAATAAAATTATTGTCATATGTAGACACTGCAATATGTTCACCTTAAAATGTAGAAAATAATTCTTCATATAAGCATATTTATAATTTTTAGGATTGGTATGTGTTAAAAATATATAATGAATTGATAAAAAATGTACTCTAAACCTATATATATATATATATATATATAT
>JBBBDQ010001796.1:0-85000 GCA_037127315.1 Ascarosepion bandense
GAAAGGATGAAGACTATTTTGCCTCAATCAAGGAGAAATATCAACAGTATATCTCAGGGAACGAGCTCCTGACCGTGCCAGAGCCCCTAAAGTCAGTTGAAACACGGATCATTTTCCTGCTAAGCAGGGGAACTGTGGAGGAGGCGATTAAGAGCCTCAAAATATTTGCGAAGATGGTGGCAAAACGAAGCCACGCAATGTGGGACATCGGAGGAGGAGGAAGGGAAGCAGCTGGCTGGAGCTACACTATCAACTAAAAGGCTCCGCCTCCAAACGGAATACATGGGCACACGCAAAACCCGAATTACCTTGCATGAGATGTCAATGGACATCACGGAAGACCACCTCGGAGCATTTTTTCTCAGTACAGGCAGGTGACCGAGGTGGATGCGATTACGAGCAAGGCTGGCTTCCTGACGGGTGGTGTTACATTACAAGTGACATTAACCCGTAAGAAGAAACTAAGTGGGTGTGTACAAGAACGACAAAAATATGTTTTGAAAAGGAAAAAAAAGGATGATGATGATGAAAAAAAATATTTTTGAGAAAAACAGAAAGAAACATTTTAGAAACATTTATTTACTTTTTTTTGTTGTTTTGTCTGAAAAAAAAAAGGATGATGATGATGATGAAAAATATATTTTTGAGAAAAACAGGAATAAACATTTTAGAAACATTTATTTACTTTTTTGTTTCTTTTGTTTAAAAGAAAAAAAAGAAAGAAAGGAAAATGGAATATGTTTGGAGAACTTTAAACAGTTGAAAAAGAGACTGATAATGAGGAACAGTTACATCGCTCCTATATTTATGTAGTAGACATGCTCAGAGTTATGACTATTTTGTCACCTTGTGTTATTTAATTTTTATTTAATTTTTTTTTTCTTTGGGGGAGAGGGTGGAAACACCCTTCTCTTGAATTTGTTGTGTAAACTATGCTTCACTCATTTTGTCGGGCGCCATTTTTTAAATTCTGTTGTTTCATCTCGACTGGGTCAGAATTTTTCTATTTTCCTAAGTCGAATTAATTTTTTCTCCTCCCCGTCTCCCTTGATTTTGTCATAAAGACAGAATACAGTGACCTCTTTATTTTGTGTGGATTGGACAGGTCAACTAACATCAATTTATTTATTTTGTATGTTAAGTTGAAATTTTTTGTTTGAGCTTTTGATTCATATACCCCACTCCCTATTTCAGGTGTAATTTTTATATATTTTTGTATATATATTGTACATAAAGAAATTT
The DNA here is from genome assembly GCA_037127315.1 of Ascarosepion bandense. NCBI lineage: Eukaryota > Metazoa > Mollusca > Cephalopoda > Sepiida > Sepiidae > Ascarosepion > Ascarosepion bandense. The sequence goes on from JBBBDQ010001796.1 coordinate 1,243, forward strand.
TTTAAAATTCATGTGGGGATTTTCTCTTGTTTTAGGTTCTTTGAGAGCATGAGGTATTATGGTGTATGTTGGATTGATTGACGATGAATGAGTCCTTATGGTGAATAGAAAATTGTAAAGAGTGATTAGGTTGCGAGTCGGATTAGCTAGATATAGGATAGTTATTGATGATCAGCCTCAGTTTTTGTCCCCCGAAATAATCGGCCTTGTGCCAAAATTGTATTTTCATACAATAAATCTTGTGAGGGCCCAGCTGCTATTAGTGGTTGTGAGGACACACATCATTATCCTCACTAACATACACACCTGCATTGACCCCCAAATGCAGGTAGCAGTCGGCGGCACACGAAATCCTCACTCACATACAGACATGTTAAATTCCCGCCTACAACCTCATTGAGACGCCAACAGCAAAAGGCAGTTGTGGGAACATGTGATAATCTCCAATACACACTTACAAACTTTCTTCTAGTACCTTTCACAACGACATACTAACTCAACATATGTTACAAAACATTTTCCAAGAACATTATCTAAGACCATGTTCCAAGACCATTTTAAAATATATCTTAAAGACAATCGCCAGAATTATTCACTTTTGTTTGAACTAAATCTTAGCAGTGCAAGAGAAGCAACTCTTGATTATTTTCCATGATTCACTTAAATGCATGCTTTTCTATCTAATGAATATAAAATTAATATATATTTGTTGTTACAGATTGTTGTTGGTTTTGTTTCTGCATGAATCTTGTGTTTATGTTTTCTAATCTTAAATTAAAATGAATGTGATGGGTATATAGTGTATCTGCCACAATTCCTAAACTCATTCAATATCATTAACTACATTGAGAAAAACATTACGAATACAGTTAAAATAAGACAACTTATCTTCACTGTAAGTCAAACAATTACAAACAATTTTCCACAAACTGTTTAATTTCTTAACAAACATACAAATACCTCTACAAATTAATTGATGTTTATTTCGTGGGTAGGCGTTCTTTTGAAGGGTAGTTGTATGTTGTTGAAGATTAACGGAATTTGGCCTCGTTGTAGATAGCCCACTATAAGTCATAAAAAGATTATAAATCAAGAAAGGCAAATTGAGTTGAGAAATAACATTTTATATATACACATATCAATTAAGGTTTTTACAATTCAAGTAATCCTTTAAATATGGGTTCAACGGACGTTAAAATGTTCATGGCAATAAAATGCTGAAAAGAGAATTAATGTTTAGGTATATGGGAGCGTTGTAAGTAAGGAATGTCTCTGATGTATCCGCGCTTTAGGTCAGTAAGTAGTTTTGAGACAGCGGAGAAGGAAAAGATAGGTAAGGGAGGCTAGCAGAGTAAGCCGCTTGACTTGGTCAAGGGAGATACTAATTACCCTCGTCTCTCTCGAGTCTGTGTGTGTCTGCGTCGGTCTGTCTGGCGATGCTTTCTGTATCGGCTTTTTATATCTTCTTTTTGGATCGCAGCAGATCATTTGGGAATTCACACTTGTATTTGATTCTGGGCTTCCCATTGGCCGATAAATAAAATTCGTGTAGGCTCGCGAACTAGAATTTAATATTTAATTAATTTTTATTTTTCAACCGGAACATCTGCGCGAAGCTGAATGCGCACCGACGAGTTTTTGGTCATTTGCTTTTTGGTCGTGAGAGTGCAAACATCCGGTCCATCGCTTTGTTCAGTCGGTATCACCACATTTATACACTCAATTTCTAAACACCAGATCTTAAACATAACATCTTCAATAATATTTTAAAACACACAACCAAGATCTCTAAAATGTTATAAACAACTTCACTATACCATTTTGTACTTGTTGTTTGTTGTCTTTGGTGTATCTGTGTTAGTAAAACTAGTAGAGGGTCAGTTTAAGTGTATTTGTCACCACTACAAATTGACTGACTAACTACAGGTTAAAAACTTATTTTGCCAATTTGATAATTGAAGCCATTGAAAAATTATCTGCCGTCAAAAACTGGTTTAATAAAAAATAAAGGCTATTCCAAACTGAAAATGTTTGGGTTTCAAATAGACGAGCATTTTTTATAAAACCTCACCTGAAAAATCTTTGCTCCAATAATTTCTTTTAAGGATATATTTCTTCACATCCCCAGGCTGTGAGCATTCTAGGAAAAAGCGTTCTATTAAAATATTTAATAATGCTAGTGATCGAAATAAGAAAGTCTCTAGTAGACTTCTCTCCAATAAAGAGTAATCGTTCAAGCTCTTATATTTGAAACTCACAGTAGTTTTGAAGTTTAAATTCGAAATCCTCATGCGAACTAGTTTATAAATTCTTTAATCCAACTGATTAAGTACCAAGTTTGAAGGGAGGTAATTCTGTTTTTCCCGTTGTTAGAGCGTCATTTGTCGATGAACAGTTTGTTCCAGTCACGTTCAATTATGCAGCGGTTAGCAATCAAACGTTTATTAAGGTAGGCATACTGAAAGTTTTTTCTCGTGTGCATAAATACTTTCGTATTTCTATTAAATGTTCATATTTATCGTATACTTAGTCATATTTCATTTTAGTTTTAAATTATAGACAATTTGGAAGTAAATGTATTCTCCCCACGACTTACTTATTAACCACCCTGGTTTGGAAAAGGAAAAAACTGACCTTACTTGTGAAAGCCAACTTGTAAACAAACTAACCTTGTGGCTTTAAGAGTCTTCAAGTCAATCTTGATTTTATTTAAATTATAACTAAATTTGGTTTTCAACTCTTCATTGTATGTACAACTACTTCTCTAAATTTTATTGCTCGAGTTCAATCTAGGCAAAGTTTTAGACTGCGATTGTTTACTCCTCGATACGCTTTGACATTGTTTCTTTAGTTTGCCATAAACATTAGTTTTTAAAAAACTGTAAAAGTGTAATCTTTTACATTTTTTAATTTAAATATTATTAAATTTAGCTGCTCTTGTGTAAGTGTGTAGAGAAGAACAAGTGAAACATTAAAAAAAAGTAAAACACTTGACTAAACAACTTTTTTTTTTCAAATTAGTTACTTCGTCGCTGATGTATTCTTTATTAGAAGTGACAACTTCTCAGACTTTCACATAACAACAAATGCTACTAGTAACTAGACTAGGCTAATTTTTATTTATAAAGACCTCGTCACGCTGAAATATGCATGCCAACTGTCGTATAGTTTTCGAAAACAACTTGACACCGGTAATCACTTCGACAATGTAATTAATTTTAAAGGATATTTGTATTTTCATTACTTACTCGACTTATTTTCCTGGAGCTTTACGTTGGTAGACTCTGAAAAAAACCACTTTAATTCGCTGTTCTACCTCATAGCTTTTCGTATCGATTAAAGGGTTCTACCCATACGAGCCAACCACAAATTAACAATCGAAGTTCGCGTTAGGATTTCGAACATTTCACCTTAAAACAAACAAAAAAGGGGATTTTATTCACGGGTCACTTCATGGTTTTCCTATCTCTCAACAATCATATTTTATTCAGTTTAAGAAACCCGTGAGAAAAATTTAAGCTGCTGCTACATCCCAGGTTATTCACTTTTAGATTTCTTATCCTATGAAATATTGAAGTGAGCTCAACATTTAATAGCAATAAGTCAAAACTCAAAAGTTTAATACACATAGTCAAGTTAGTTCCAGTGCCACCTTTTACCATGTTAAACCAAAAAGAGTAGAGACTCTTTGTTTATTTTTAGGGGCCGTCTGAGCAAAGTTGTGGTGATACCAGGGACTGGACCGGATGTTTGCCCTCAGAGGTCCAGATAGCAAATGATCAAAACTGGTCTTTGCGCATCTGGGCTCCACGCAGATGTTCCGGTGGAAAACGAAAATAAATAAATATCAAATTCCTTTTTGTGAGCCGACGTGAATTTTGTTTATCGTCCAATGGGAAGCCCAAAATTAAATCCGGGTGTGAATTCCCAAATGACTTGTTTGGAGCCCCAAAGACGAAATAAAAGGTCGACACAGGAAGCATCGCCAGTTGAGAAAATACGAGCAGAATTAGCACGTTCCTTGACCACGTTAAGCGATCGCATCATGCTTGCCTCTCCTTTCTCTCTCATCTTCTTCTTCACTGTTCACTGAGCCACTTACCTGAATGAACTGAGCGAAGACATCAAAGACACTTCTAACAAACGAACGCTCACACATACATATGCACAAACTCTTTTTGGCATTTACTGCTATGAACAGTGCTCTTGTGACCTTTGTATGACCTTTGTACCAACCAAAAGACATTACTTTTATTTGTAAAAAACCTTAATTGATATATATATTTTGTTTTTATACACTTTCATTTTCTCGTCTTATACCCTCCTTATAGTGGGCTATCTACTAACAAGGCCAAATTCAGTTCATCGGTTTCAACACACAAATTCACTTCACTATAACGAATAACCCATCATAAAGTAAAATAATTTCTTCTATTGATAATTTTGGGAACAAACCTAAACACCAACTGTTTTACATGAAAATAACTGTTTACATGAAATAAATATAATTATTTATTTCAGATCTTACCCATCACTCAACTTGAGAATTAATGTTAACAGGCTACGTAATAAGGTTGATGTTGTCTTACCAGGCTTACGTTATGATGATCTTGACAATGCTGGTAAGTATTTAAAAGTTTGTCTTCTACATAGATTTTCATTTGTCGTAATATTCACAATTTCATAATTACAAAACTAGAATGTCGAAGCCATTAAAATGAAAAAAAAAATTTTGCATATATGGTATTAAACAAACCCAAATGTATTAAAAAAACAAAAAAAACCTTCAAATTTCTTATATCAACTGATACAGAATTCAAAAAGTAAGTTGTGGTTAGTCAGCTTGACTTTTTGAACCAGAGCAGTTGGTATATTGGCCCCTGTGTGAAAGTGCATGTACTGGGTCGGCTGGTATACAGCTTGGGACCAAGGTGGGAGATCCATATTCATCAGTGTTCAAAGGGTTAAAAATACTAATTTTGTAATAAATTCTAGTACATAAACCTTCACAAAATCATTTTTATTTTAGATGAAGCATATAAAGGTCAAAAGACTCCCCAACAATTGAAGCTACATGCCAACCTCTCTATTATACTTCTAAGCTCTGAATAATGACATTTAGAACTTTGTCCACATCAGACTTTTTGCAACATTCACAGAAAATCAACTTATAAAAACTGTAACTTGCAGTTTACAATTATTGGAAATTTATATTGTGACTAACCAATTCTATGCTTTCAATTCTAACTTTGAATAGTGATGTGAACTTTTATTCCTTATTTAAGTGAATATCAATTTGCTTATACAGACTGCTTAAGTTCCAAGTAGTTAATGGTAAATATCTTTGTCTGTCATGGGTTGGGGGGAAAATTTGTCTTATTTGCTGTCAGAAAAGTACAATAACCTCAGCCATTACTTACTGTATTCTAATGGTAATAGAATAACAACTGCTATGTAGAGGCCATGATTTCACACTTAATAGAAAGTACCTGGTTGTTATACTAGGATTCTCTTCAAAACTGAACTCTTCAATCTCTTAAATTATTTTACTGTTGACAACACTTTTCAATTATATATTTGTAAACTGAATTTATTATTTCTGTATGACTTTAGGATTTGTTTGCAAAATGTTATATTTTTATTTAAAAAAAACACTTTTTTATTATATAAAAATATCTTGTAACTTCTATGATCATTACATGCTTTGTATACCAAAAACAATGGCCTTTAAACTGTTCTTTCTACAATAAAAATTTGAGCTAAATGAAGGTGAGATTACAGAAAAAGATCATACTGTTTTAAAATTATTTTGGCTCATGATAATGAACTCTTGGATCACATTTAAATATCTGGCATGACACTGAACTGTATTTGAGCATTCAGAAAAAAATGCCATGGTTAATATTTATGGTCATCTAATGGCCATCTTACTTATAAGATTTTTATGCAACTTTTCTTTCTCTCTTTATGTGTTTACAACAATCTCATTCAGTAACCCTTTACATTGAGTGGCTCTTGGGCCTTGTATTGGGGGAACAACAGTATGAAAAAAAATTAGAAAAATATTACAATTTTGGTTTCTGGCTAGATATTTACTTTAAACACTGTAAATTCACCCCTTCACAAATAAAAAATGTCATGTTCTTGGAACTTTCAAAAACTATATACTTAAAATATATTCTAGGGTGTCATTAGTAACTGGAGAAATCTTAATGAGAATTAGCTTATATACCCTTGAGTTATTTGATGATGAAAAAAGCTTTGGTGACTGTTAGTAAGATAAAAGGACTACTGTTTTATGATGTATCCATATGCATTGAGTAGAAGGTACATAGGGAAAGCTCAAGAAATCAGTTTGAAGAAACCTTCTGATAATCTATCTCTGAAAATAACACTCCTAATACTGAATATCAAAATAATTTATCTTCTAAAATAACTTCTATTTTCTCTTTTCAGGTCTGCCTGATATTTGGCGCATGTACGACATGATCAGCAGAGTGGAGTTTGCAGCATTTTTCCACAATGATTCTTCATTTCTTGACTATGCATCTCTTCTGGGAAATAACATTATGACAATTATGAAAGCAGTACGTATGGACATTCGCAGTAGCTTTTACGAAACTACCACGCCAAAAGCTCCCCTGGGAATTTCCCTGAAGCTCTCACATATAGGGGATCATTCCTTTATGACCACTGCAGGCATGTTATGTGGTGGTAAAATGAAACCCTCTATATACCTTAGGAATGTCCATGCTGTAGTCTCAGCTGATAACTTGAAAGCTTGTTCCTTGCCAGAATGGTGGCTCCAGAAACATGAGAAAAATTTGACAGAACCTGTAAAACCTTACCTTATTGATCCCCCAGCAGTTCCTTCAATGACTTATGATCATATTTTTACTGTTCCTCTTATTGATGCAGATGTTCATGGCAGAACGAGATGTGCCTCTTATGTTCGATACTTTATTGAGAATGCCAGTATTGCTTCTTGGAAAGATTTTTATCCTCAGACTTCTACAAAGTTTCACAATTATTGCATCAGCCGAATTTCAATGTTATATTTTGGACCAAGTACTTGGGGTGACACTTTAATCTCAAAGACTTGGGAAGATGAAGCCAAACCATACACCCTACATTGTAACATTATTAAGGATGGCAAGCCTGTTTGGTATGGCTGTTTTGAGTTTCACCCAGAGATTTTTGGCCTAGGCAATGAAAATGAGGTGAATTGATGAGATTAGTGGATCATATTTGAAATATTATCTTCTGAATAAGAACTAAATGGGAATAGTTTGTTCTAGTGTTTTGTAGACTGTTAGGAAGATTTTGTTGGTTCTCTGGAAAATGCTATCCACTTAGCTTGAATACATGAGAGTAAAAGTTTTACAGCATCAACATTGCTAACTGAATGAAATGACTTCTTTTTTTTTTTTTTTTTAAACTATTTTTCCACTAACAGTATCAATTAAAAATGTCATTGAAAATGTGTATTCTTCATACTGTAAATTTTACAAATATAAGAAAATCTTACATTTTAGATCTGCTGAGTTATTAATAAACCTTATACCATAAGCAGCTTGAGTACTTGTGGTTGCAGCAGAAATAGAAAAGATTTACTATGTTGGACTTAATAACTACAATTTAGTAGTACCAGGGAAAGACTGAGAAAATCTTTCAGCATTCCTGCTTGAAAACTAAACATGAACCACTCCAAAGTATCTTTACTTGGTCAACTGCAATACCTCAACCTGGCATCAAATATTAATCTTGATGCATTTTTTAACATTCATGTAAAGTCACAAAAAGTGACTTGTTTTCTCTCTCCACCTCCAACAACAAAAACTTATATTTTTATCCTTTCTTCAATGTCATGAAGTTTAAAAATTCCAAATTTATATAACTATTTGGGAAAAAAAAAACAATTTCATTAGAACAATATTTTATATGTTATTTTTACAATTATTTTTCTTTGAAAATGACCTTTTGGTAGCTTGGCATGTGTATCACAAATAATGTTTCATTGGAGCACTATGAAATTTGTAAGTTGATACACATAACTAAAAAAGAAAAAAATTCTCTTGACTTTTACTTTAAAACTAAAGTAATGACTTGATCTTCACAGTTCATGTATAACTTGAATTTTATTATAAACTGTTTTTCCCTCCCCACACACTCATTCCAAAATATGATAATTTGTGCAGAATTCTCTCATATGAATTCTAACAAGAGATCTCAAAACTCTTTAGTGCTATTCTCCAGTAACTAGCATGAAGATGTTTTAATATCTAAATGACCAGTTTTTACTGATAATTGAAGCTTTATGATAAAGTCAAATTTATTCACTGGCATGAGTTATTAATTTTTCTATTTTTGACAGTTTACTTAAAAGTATGATTCTTGTATTTTTTTACTAATTTTTTGTTATTATATAAACACTTTCACTGTTTTATATATATATATATATATAAGACAGCTCATAAAGGAGAATATAAGATTTTGATTATGTCACAAAATATGCATAGAAAAGAGTGCTTGTTATTCTAGCAAAATCTTTGGTTATCTTATAACTTATGGAAGCAGATATGGCACCTCTGATTTGCACAAACATACTCATTATATTCAATTATCTGCTTTGAAATGGTCAGATTGTCAGTCAGTTAAGTGCCATACATGATATATGCTTGGGCAATCATGTCTCAAAAGAGACATGACTAACTGAACAGAAGATTTTCCCACAGTAGGTTGCCATTACTTTCTGCAGTAGACTGGTTGCCAGCCAAAGCTAATAGAACCCAATTTGTCCTGTTATTTAATCCATTATGACACCAGCACCCCTCCTGGTCCCAATTTCTCATCTCAGAGAAGTAAAAGACCTAAGGGAAAAAAAGAAGCAGTCAAATCCTTGTGCTGTATTCCTCAATTACTGAAAACAAGAGGCAATTTGGTGCACATGCAGAAATAAAGGTAAATAGGCAAGAACAAAAAATAACAAGGCAGTAGTGAAGACCAGTCTATGTGGATATTAATCCACATAGACTGGTTATATTATATTGTAATTCTTGGTACATCAAAAGACAGAGAATAATAAAAATAAAATAAAAAAAATAGAACTAAAAATAAAATACAATCCAACTTGTTTTCAGAGTTCACAAATTAATTACTGCTACTATGTCTATGTGTCATTCGAGGAATTAGTCTTTATGCTCCCCAGCCTATAAGCGGTGTTTTGTTTTACTAGCGTGTAGAAGAGAGGGGGGAATTTTTCCATGTCTTTACTTCATGCCTTCCAAACGAGTCTCTTGTCTTGTCTCTCTCTGACAACTCTCTCTGACTTGATTTTTAAATGCGATGTGTTTTTGTTGAAACTGTTTCAATATGGTTTGGCGTGGTGAGTGATTGGAATGTCTCTTCATTAAAATTTAACATCAGTTTCAATTATCTTAGATCACCACGTACAATTCTCATTGTGCTGGAGGTATTGAGTCGGGATTCCCTCGACTTTATACATTCACTTTTCAGTGTTAATTACAATTACATCCTTATGTGGGCGGCCTTTTCCCCAAATTTTTTTTCAGTTCGGTCAATCCTTTGTTTTCTTTCTCAGAGAGAGAGAGAGAGAGAATAACAACAACAGTAAGGTAGAAGAAAGAACCAGAATTTTCTTTCTTTGCAGGCCATCTGTTTTTTTATAAAATTGTTATCATATCAGTTGATGTCACCTTGTAAATGCCTTGTGTTTCACCTCTCTCCTTTTTTTTTTTTTTTTTTTTTTTGGGGCCACCCCAGCATTGATTTTCTTCTTCATCTCTTTCTCAGCCCTTCCTAAGGAAAGAAAAAAAGTTGATTTTTTGGGGGGGAAGAAAAAGAAAATATACATATATATGTGTGTGTGTATATATATATAGAAAAAATTATATACATGTTCTAAAACATAATTTAAAATAAATAAATATACACACACACACACACTCTCCAAATATCTATTCCTGGGTTTGAATCCAGGATCTGTCGATATCTATTTAACGTGTGTGCATCAGGGACACTTACAGTGTTACACCATAACTAGAGGGAAGAGACTGTTTAATACCTTTTCCAAGGGTGTAAGTGAATACCAGGAATTCAACTGAAATTTGAACTCGGCTCAACAATTTCTTATTCTGAGCTGATATCCTCAGCACCACAACACACATCCGGTCAGATTGTAGGCTTTTGATAAAGTAGATAGTCATATTTGAGAATTCCTACAAATATTGGATGTAATATGTTGGGTTACTTCAATATTGGCAAAAGTTGTCAACAGAACATTCCTTAACTTTAGATGATCACATTGTATGAATGCGCACAGTAGTAGATCAGATATTGACCTAGAAGTATTGAGACTACAGACATGCATGTTTTGAGCCACACTGCTTCTACTTATGCTACTGTTGTGCAAATCAACTGCAAGATCAAATTTTGTATAATGAAAAAAACAGGTTCTGGGTTCTGCCTTGATTTAAGTAAAAGAAAGGAAAGCTCAAAGTAATTTTTATTTATTTTATAAAATTTTTTAATCCCTTTTAATTTTGGCAGAAAATTTTGTTTTGATTTGAGTTAGCGTTGCAGAAAATCTGAGAAAATCTTATAACTGTTTACAATCGATTACATAACTTTTTCTTTTTTTTTTTCGTAACTCACTTTTTCGGTGACAAACACATTAAGTTGGAAATTCTCGCAAAAATCAAATAATTGTCGGATCTTAATGAAACTTTCAGTACTCATTCACAAATGAATAAAATTATTTTTGAAATTATTATTTTTTAAAATATTGAAAACAATTTTTAAATTTGTTACCCCCCCCCTCCTCCACTTAAATTCATGAAATTTTAATGAATTTTAATTTTTGTAAATTATTTTTTTATTAGTTAAATGCAGAACTCATCGGGAAATATAAGTCATCTATTTTTTTTTTTATTTAAAATTATCCGACACTCTGAAAATCTGCTCCGAAGAGAAATATAAAAAATGCAATAAAACTTTGATATAATTTAATTTGATAAGCTTTTAATTGCTGGAATAAATAATAAAAATTAAGGACATTATAGTCTGAAGAAAAAAATTTTTTTCGATTACTAATGTTATATATCGACAAACAACAAACACGCATATATATAAAAATATAAAGTTATATTTTTATTAATGACGATGAACCGTGTAGCATAGGGAACAGAGAATTGAGAGAGCGCGCTTCTAATGGGTTGACGGGAGTGTAGTCTTATCTGTTGTGTCTCTCTCTTCACCGGCCGATCTCTGTTGCTCCTCTACTGGCGAATCTGTGTGCCGAGGTCTTTTTATAATCTTCCAGAACCGGGACTTTTTCTTCCGGTTTTGCCTCGCCCACGCACGCCCATGTAATTCTCAGAGACACCTGTTCTGTTTGCCTCTGTAGTTATTTCCGCTGCTGCCGGAAATAAGGTCAAACAACATCCGTTCCTTTCAACGACCGGAAACACCCTCGCTTGCATCAGCCTTCCTCGGGTGGGGCCAGATTGTTATATTACACTAATAAAATTTTAAAAGAATTAAGTTTTAAAAATATTTTTAAAATCTTTTAAAGAACTGTATGATTTTTTTTTTTAGTTAAGAATTGATGATTATATTGCCTATCAAAAAATAAAAAAATTAATAAAATTGTTCAGCCATTATATTTTTAAAATAAATTTTAAAAAATGTTTGTGTGTAAATAAATATGTTCATTTAAGTAATTGAGGAATGCTTTTTGAAACATTTTTCAAGCAGTAAGCAAGTAATTCTTGTTTCAAGTCAACCTAAAGTGAGTTTAAACTCGGTAATTTGAAGAAAATAATGTGTCAGCAAGGTGTATTTTATTTTTGTAAGATTTTTTTAAAACTGAGAATTGGCTTCTGTTAGACAATCAATGAAAAATGGAAATTTTTTAAGTTATTTTTAAAATTTAGAAAATTTTTGATTCCGATCAATGTAATTTCGGTTTAAAATACACCAAGGTATTTTGCTTACTGAAATTAGTAAATTTAATCCCTTGGCTTTCAATTAAAGCTAATTTTAAAGCTTGAAGATAACTTATTTATTATTAAAATTTCAATTTAAATTTAGGTATAGAAAAATGAGTGGAGGTACCTATTATAGAGTAATATGGAACAGGTGAATCCAGAACATTGTTCAACCTATTCTACTACCATTTCTTCAATAGAAAAGCAATGCCCACACTAAATATAGTCAGTAAAATGTTCACTAACTCCCCTTGGCCTGCATGACCTCTTTTCCTCTTCCATTGAATATCTACAAGATGACACCATAAACATTGAATTAGTCATCAATTTCTGCTGCACTGTGAAAACAAATGCAAAAGGCAAAAACAATGTATCAAGGGATGGTAACTCCCAATGAGGATACAAGAAAGCTTGTGTGAATATTAAAGAGAATTTTTTTTTTTAATATTTGATAAATTTCACTAAGATAATTATCTTAAGGCTTTAATTTGTAGTTAAAACATTTCAAATAAAAACTCATCAAACTGCATTGTTAACTTACATTAAGACTTGGAAATCTTTTTTTTACATGTATGCATAATGACTGGTTACTCATTTTCTGTACATGCCTATCTGCTAGGGTGGCTAGCTAATATATGATGCATATGACTTCATGCACATTTGTGTTAGCTCGATGCTCACCTGTGATTCATACTGCAACTGTGCTGAGTAGAAGTTAGTTACTGTTTCTGGGGGTGGAGAGAGCAAAATCTGGCATGATCAATAATTAGAACAAAGCCAATATACTCAGAATGATTTGTGACTTTGATGGTGTTTTTATATATATATATATATATATATATATACACACACACACAATTTATATTAGAATTTTTGATGAGAAATAATATCCATGAGGGAGATAACTTACCAGGGCTATTTGACTTTTGTGTTATATGATTGTTCCTTCCACTGTACTTCCACTGCATGACTTTTTGCACTTGCAGATTTAGATTCTTGCAATGGTTAAAGAACCAGTTATGTTTTTAATCAACACTTTTAAGTTTGGAGATCTTTAAACTTAATGTCTGTAATCATCATCATCTACAACTACTGTGAATCAAAGATTTGTTCAAAACATTCCTGAAAGAGGAAGATACTAAGTATGCCAGAACTGGTAAAGGTTGGAAAGTTGAGAGTATAATACAAATACGTATACTCATTTGACTGGAAAAGCAAATAATATTTTTCAAAAAACATCAACAAAAGTGTCATTATTCATTAAAATTACTTAATTTTAATATGGACCAATAAAGATGCATTGAAAAAAAAAAGTCTGTTTATTTTTCTGTAATCATTAAAATGCTTAGCTTTTAAAATAAGAATTTAGTTAGAGAATTAAGGCTCACAATAGAAAATAACTGTCAAAGGATAATTTCCAACCTTAAAAATAATTCTGCTTGATGAAATACTGGTTATTTTTATTTTATATTTATTTATTACAAGACCAATTTCAATTACTGGCTTGTTGATTATCATATTTTATAAGCAAGTTATGCATTCCCCTCCTGCCCAGACATTTTTATTGAATTACTAAACATTTATCTTTCATATTAACAGCATTTGGTATTAAATGTTGTGGTTCCAATGCAGTGAACTTAGAATTGAGCTGTTGTTTTTGTTATACAGTGATTTAAAGCAGTGATTTTTTTTCAACTGGTATGCTGTGGTATAAAGGTTATTAAATTATTTTGAAAGAAATAAGTGTGTCTGCTTATCTGCTTAAGATACTTATGAACACGTAATTGCCTTGCTTAAGATACTTATAATATTGCATGTGAAAAAAAATGTAATCCTAAGTTTAATGCGATGAAGCGAAAGAAATTATTACTAGTATTGTTGATTCTGTAGTTTATTGTCAGTTGCAATATGAGTCGAGTTTCAAAACAGAAGATTTGTTACAAAACTTGTAAAATCTGGAAAAAAACTAGCTGGAAATCGAGTTTTCAGCTAGTTTGTTTTTTGGATTTTATAAGCATTCAAGTATTAACTATTTCTAATCAGAGCTCATATTTTTGGCAAAGTGTTTGAAGCCATTATCAATGTCAAGGTGGTTCAACATCTCACAGCCCACAGACTATTCTCTGACAAACAGTATGGTTTCTGCTTCACAAGGTCTACTGCTGATATGCTCATGACCATCACTGAATATATACATTAGGCTCTCAACAAGAATAGCAAAGCTCAAACTGTTGCCTTAGATATCTCCAAAGCATTTGACAGAGTCTGGCTTGCTGGCCTTCTATGCAAGCTGCGAGGTTATGGTATAACTGGACACTTGTTTAACCTTATCCAGTCATTCCTTTCAAATTGCACAATGAAGGTAGTATTGAACGGATATGCCTCTCAATATTATTATATGAACGTGGGTGTCTCTCAAGGCTCTATTCTAGGTCTGATGCTTTTCCTTACCTACATTAACAATCTCCCAGATGTAATAAGATCCCTAAGCATATAAGCTGACGACACTACGGTTTACTCTCGCATTGATCAAAATTCTGCTAAGGCTGACAAAGCAAACCCTGCTGCTGAGCTTGAAAAGGACCTCCGATCTGTGGCGGACTAGGGTAAGAAATATTTCGTGAATTTTAATGCTTCCAAAGTGAAGCTACTATCTATTAACCATCAGACAATCGCTCCTACCCCACATTAGCATGGATCAGGCTAGTCTCCCTGAAAGCAAAACACTGTGCCTCCTTGGCTTAACTCTCACAACAAACCTCAAGTGGAATGACTATATAGAATCCATAGCTAAATCCGCTGCTAAGAAAGTCAGTTCTCTGTGTAGGGCCAGGAAGTTTTTTTATGCCTGAAACAATCCTGCACATATATAAATCTACCATCTGCCCGTGCATTGAATACTGCTGCCATATCTGGTGAAGTGCTCCTGCTATCCACTTAATAGGGTTACAACACTATTAAAAATATTAATTATATGTAAAAAGCAGGCAATTGTGATCAATTGACAGATCCTGACTTGGCAGCTCGGATACAGCCGCTTTTTCATTGGCACAATGTGGCTTTCCTGTGTCTCTTCTACAAATACTTTCACGGCTTCTGCTACAATGAACTTAGCTCACTGGTGCCCCCTATATATAAATTTACTCAAGCCACAAGATTAGCAACTAGGTTCAATTTTTACTGTGAAACCAATAAAATGTAAATGCAAATTCTACTCCAGCAGCTTCTTTTCTTGCACTTCCTGCCTGTGGAATTCCCTTTCATTTACTTGCTTTCCGATAGCTATAATCTCCAAGAATTTAAATGTAAAGTCAATAGTCATCTCTTAACTCACTAACCTTCATCCTCTCTCTCATTGTCCTTTCTCCGTCCACTCCACTCTCATCAGTATTCTCATCCTTCTCTTACCCACTTCCTGACACCCCCTATAACCAGTCACTCATTCTCATAACTTTCCTCCTATGTAACTCCCTGCAAAACAGTGGCAATAAAATGCCTTGCTTGGGGTGATATGATTATATATATTAAAAAAAAAAATTGCAATTTACAATAAACTGCAAAATCAACAATACCACTAATAATAATTTCTTTTGCTCCATTGTATTAAACTAAGAATTACATTTTTTCATATGCAGAAATAGGGTTACAACACTATTAAAAGTATTAATTATATGTAAAAAGCAGGCAATTGTGATCAAGATTATTTACAGAATTATATTCCTCAATAGATGAGTCTCACATGAAGCTTTTATTGTATATGGAAGTGAGATGGCTATCTGGAGGAAGAAAATATTTTATGCATTAAAAGCGGTATCAATCTTCTTAAAAATGCAATATTCTAAATTAGCTGATGAGATTTCGTGTAATAAAGTTGCATTTCTTGCAGGTATATTTTGGTATTTAAACATTTTTAAGAGTAAGAAAGGAAATCATAAAAAATGTATCTTCAGATAAAATTGTGGCTTTAAATGAAAAAATACTACTGTGGGGGAAAAGATTAAAAGAAAAAACAGTAGAAATGTTTGAACTAGTGAAATAGTGTAAACATTGAGCAAATTTTACAAAGCGTAGATTTATTTGTTTCATCTGAGATGAGGTAGTATTCACATTATTTGAACTGTTGTCCTCATTTTTATTGCCATATTCATAATGTTTCAGCCATTGTACACTCTGGCCTTCAGGTGCTAATAATTTAAAACTGAACCTTTTATTTCAATCACTGGGGGTATATATTATTTTCATTCCATGTGACATGCCACTTCCGGACGTTTTGTAGTTATCTCCCTTTAACTCAATTTGAAGTTACTTGTTCACCACTGCTGTAGCCAGATATCGAACTCACAAATCTTTGGGTTGAGTCACTGGATCTATCCAACACTTATCCGCTAGACCATGTGTCATTGAGAACATGTGTATGGATTTTGGGGACTTATAAATCTAAACACAAGAAATTAGATTCATCATAGAAGACTTGAATGCCAAAGTAGGCAAAGAGAGGGAAGGGGAGACAACTGTTAACTTCGGATTAAGAATCCACAACAACTGAGGTGAAAAATGAGTCCAGTGGTGTATGAATGCAGAAATGCAGTGGTTCAATACAAAACCTATCCAAGTGCTGACTGTGGAAGTGACCACCTGCCAGTCATCTGTAAACTAAGGGTGAAACTCTGAAGACTGAAGAAGCCTAGTGCAGCACCCAGACTGCAATACAACACACTCATGAATGACCTCAACCTGCAGAAAGAATACACTGACAGTGTGAGAAACAAATACGAAGAACAAAGGCAAAATAGAAATTCAAAATTGGATGCACTTAAAGAAGTGCTAGTAACATCAGCAAACAAAATGGTCTCAGAGAAAATCAGACGCAGGAGAAAAAACAAGTAGATGACTAAAGAGATTCTTGACAAAGGAAACAGAAAACTATGCCAAGACATGGAATTGAATACAAGAAACTACAAAAAAATAAATAAATAAGGACCTAGTGCAGGCAGGCTAAAGAGAAATGGCTCAACAACAAATGTACTGAAGTAGAAAGATTGTGCAAAACCATGAGAGAAAGCAATCATATCATCATCTTTTTTGTTTAGCAAAAATAAGCCTTCAAAAATAAGTTTTAAAGCAAAAATTAAACTACCGTAGTCTACTGTGAAAATGCTAAAATAAATTTATAAAATAAAATTATAATTTATAAAACTTAGGACATCTCTTTTGCATGCAGGATGCTTATAAAGAGAAAGGAGTTTTTTTGTGACTTTTTAATTTGAGATTATATTTTGTTTATAATGATTGTGTGAAGATTTTAATCCTAAGAATGTTTCAACCAAAGTACCCCAACCAAGAAAAAAGGAATATTCCATTTTTAAATAAAATATTTAAAAATATATTGTCTTTGTTCTTTCAAACAATGTGTTTGATAAACAGTTATTGTTGCATTGTCAAAAGATCTAGGTCAAATGAAAAATTTACTCTATTTGTGGCAAACAATTTTTGCTATCAGGTTAGAATTATTATTTAAAATCTATATTATAAATAAACTGACTATATGTAACTTTACATGTGTGTATGTAATACATATGTATTATGCATGATTACTTTCATGCACATGTGCCATTTAATGTGTATACACACACCCACAAATTGAATGTGTTTGGCATAAGATATTAGAATAATATACTCCTGCTCAGTTTAGACCATTTATCATGGGCTGAACATATAAAAATCATAAAGTTGGAGACAAAAAAAAAAAAAGAAAAAATCAGATACTTATAAGATTTTATTGAACTTTTCTGAGATTCTGCAGTAATAAATACAAATATTTTTTTAAAATTTTGTAGAAATATCTTTAGGTCTGTCATTGAATTAAAATATACATGTACACACACATACAAATTGAAATGGGCATTTGTGGTGCAAGGACTAATTTCACTTTCTGTGTCCTTGGGTAACAGAATAAAGAGTAAAAATCAAAAAAAAGTCAAAATATGTGACTCTTTGAAGTCATTTTTACGACTCCTTTTGTATTTAAGCTGAATATATTGTGACAATATTTTGCATGGCATGAGGAAAGAAATTATGTTAGTTTTATTATTATCAATTTTTACACATCGAAAAGAACCAACTAAGAAAAATTTATTTTGTTCAAATATGAACAGAGGAAAAAAAGAAGACTATGTTTTTTCGTTTGGAAAAGATTCACCTTTTCAAGAAAAAATTGCAACAAACTAAAAATAAAATATGACACGTGAAATCTATGATACAGCAAAGCTAATAAGGTCACAGAGTCACGTGGCCATTGCTGACAGCAATAATATCTGTGAAACACAGATGACTAGGAAAAGTTTTATTTTTACTTTTTTTTATTCTTAACATCCCAGCTGATATCAAAGTAAAAGGTACATTACCAGTCAAGATTCACCATATACGGAGAAAGGATAATAAAATTTTGTATTTAAAACAATATTCTTTTTTTTTTTTTCAACGACCTAACTGATATCAAAGTGAAAGGAACATTCTCAGTCAAAGATTCCACCACACACAAAAGGTGATAATAAAATTTTCTTTCCAAAAACAAAGAAAGTTTCCCAGCTGTGATTCCGTGACTGGCGTGAATGAAGGTCAAAAGTGTAGAACAAAGTGATAAAATGAGCCTCAACAGAATGCCATTTGAGACAGATAAATGTGAAGAATAAAGATTTTTTTATATATATTTTTCTAACGAACTCGTGCGGAATATAATAAGTGTCAGAAATCATATGACAATAGAAACAGAATAACCTAAATTCTTTTATTTCAGCGAAATACAAAGCCAAAACACATCTGTGGAATGTCAAAAAGATTGTTACAAACTAAAAGAGGAAACATTTGCGTATTAGTGAGTTCAGACAAGTGCAAAGGTAATTTTCTCATTGGTTGAACAAAGGGGAAGAAGATAGAAAAAAGTGACATCACGAAAATAGCTCTACTGAATTGGCTGCGTCAAAGGGAAGAAGACAGAGAGAGCTGACGATGTATAGTGACTACGCTCCAAAGGTGGGGGCGAGAGTGATTTCATTGGCCGCAAGAGCCAGAGACTAGATTTGCATGAACAACCCCATGTCCGTCTCACTCCACACCAGTAAAGCACGAACAAGCATAAATACAGAGCCTCAAGGGGCCAAAGGCAATTCCAGTCGGCTCATGGCTTAGAGATGTAATGACGAGGATAGACGCCAAGCCATTAAGTGCCCACCGCTGGGTCGGCTGCCTCCCATAGAGCTCCTGGCTGAAGATGTACAGAGCCAAAGATAATTGCCATGCCTTTAGGTGCCAACCGTAGAGAAGCCTGCCGCTGACCAATCAAAAAGAGCTGAAGTTTTGAACCGGCCAACCAAAGTTAAAGACAGACAAGAAGTGATTTTGCAGACGAAGTCTTGGAACAGCCATCCAGAGTTAAAGACAGACAGGAAGGATTTTGCAGACAGAGCTTTGCCGCTGCCGACTTTACCTACCATACTGAAGGAGTTTCCGTGAAGCTTCGGTGTGAAGTGAAATAGAGTCATTTTGAATAGTCACAAACTTAAAACTCCGACCGGAGGTGAAGTGATATTGCCAACCAATAAAGACAGATAAAGGTTTTTCAAATTATTACTTAGAGAAAATTGGTCGAAACTTCTGTTCTGTTGCCAGATTGATAGGAACAGAATTTTGGAAGAAGACGATTGGTTATTGTTTTTCTCTATTTTCCTTTTGTACATAAAGACTTTCTACAATTTATTCAATTTATTTTTGGTGCCGTTCTCATTTACCCAATTGTGCGCGTGTCCAGCTTGGTTTGACTTGGCGGAGAGACATCTAACGAGAATTCATGACTTCCTTGAGATCAAATTTCACAACATGGGCAAAAGAGATCACCGTTGGAAGGGCCAACCCAAGGACCAGCTGCTGTATCGCCGCCATTGACGAGGTAGCGGGGTTAGCGTCACAATATTACATTTTTGAATAAATATATTTTAAATAGACAAACAATTTAAATGTGAAATTTGATCATCTATCAGTGAAGTGACAGGAGCCAAACTAATTAAAATAAAAATTGACATCATTAACTTAAATTTAGTACATATTAGAATCAGAAACCTTATCTCTAAGATGAGAAACTTGAAAGTGGAAATGGTCATTACAAACTCAGATGTCATAAATATAAAGATATAAATATTAATAAAGAGGGGAAGTGAAAGTTCATGTGAAATATTTTCATATTTCACAGAAGAATACAGATGAACAAGGAGATGATTGTAAAGGAGTTCAAAGAAATGCTTATAAAACTTTTCAATAATACCATTCTAAGGGAAAATACACGTAAAAGTCATAAAATGTTCTAGTGGGACATACAATTATGCAGCTAAGTCTTACAATTTGATTAGAAATAAAGTACTACTCTACATTAAAAACCCAGAATAGTAGGATGATAGAGTATCCCATGAAAATTGTTGGAATATATGATAACAAGAGAGCACTTATTCTTGGCTCCACATCCAATGCAAACTGCATAGCTAGTAAATTAAGACCAACATCTAGACAACTTCATACAGATGGTACAAGATAGTCAAGAATGTAGCTGAAGTAGCTGAACTGTGAAAAAATGGTTACTTTGAGAATTTCAGTTTCTCTAAACGTTGTGGATCTTCATCGCCAATTTGTTGTGTAGCTGTGGCAAAACTTCGCCACAAAGTTGTAATGACCGGTTTGATTCGGAAGTAAAACACAGAATAAAAAGGTAGGTTCAAAACAGTGCATTAGTATAACAAGAAACAACATATTCACAGAAAGTGTTAATAATACGTAATAAGTCCGAAGGTATTATTACACTGCCTGACTAGTATCTGTCGTTAACTGCTGTACTGAACTGCTCATAACTGCGGTATATAATTCTAATAGATTCAGAGTGGTAGACACCTTAGTATTTGATAATGCAACTCAGTTTACTTCTGCAGAATTTAGAGAATTCTGTGAAATTCATCAGATTAAACATTACCACAGTTCTGTATCACCCTAGGTCAAACAAACTAGCTGAGGGATTCGTAGATACCTTGAAGAGAGCTTTGCAAAAAAGCTAGGGCTACACCAACTGAAAAAGCTCTTTCAACAATTCCTGCAAGTTTACAGGATTACACTGAATGACAAAACACTAGCTTTACAGTTGAAGTGATGTTCGCACGTCATATACGATATGTGTATGCTGAAATAAATTAAGCCAAAAAGAACGAACATCGTACCTGCAAGACGGTTTCATCCAGGAGAGAAAGTCTTTTTCAAAATGTTTAAAGACAACAAATCTTTTTGGGAGATGGGTACGATAGAAAAAAGAATTGGTAATATGATATAAGAATATAATGTGGGTTATGCGGGCCATATAGCCCAGTCAAAAATTTCTGTCTAATTTTCCCCAGTCGTGACTCTACCCTTCGGCGGAGCCACGACTGGTTAATGCTCTCCGCTCAAAGGCAGAGAGCTCGACATTTTATGGATTGACCACCTGCTGAGTCTATCCAGGATGACAACCAGATAAATATAACAATTAAAACTTAAATGTATTTCCTCCATGCACCCATATTTATAGTTTTGTTGAACATTTTGGTTAGTCTATGCATACCTAGCTCTAGTAGCACTCACTAGTTGAATGCTCCAGGGCCAGCATAGTTAATCCTATCTCTAGGGAATTCTCCCAGCCTACACTATTCTTTTTCACCCTCTTAGCCTTATCTGCGGCAAATCATTAGCTATATTCAGTGGTGAAAGACCTTATCCTATCTTTAAGATTCCCCCATTAACTGCCGCTGTATTAATCTAGTCAGCTACAGCTATAAATCCTTCCTGTCCAGTAAGGACACAAACTTCCAGTGTGTGGCCATTCTAGGCTTAGTGTCTAATGCCATCCAGGCACAAAATGAGCTTGTGGTCCAAATAGCCTAACCAATGGAATGTGGTGGATGTTTATTGTGGTGCAGTGAAATAAGAAATCAGAAGAGCTGAGTTTGATTTCTAGTTGATTTGCTGCATTCACTTATGTGCACACACCCTTGGGAAAGCTATGGGTTAAATAAAAAATATTGGGTTCTATAGCCTTGGTTGCCAACCAGTCTACTGCAGAAAGTAATGGTAACCTACTATAGGAAAATCTTCTACCCAGTCAGTCATGTCTCTTTTGAGACATAATTGCCCAAGCAATGTATGACACTTAACTGACTGAATGTAACATGGGACAATCTAGCAAATCTAGATAAACTTTTCTCACCACCATTCTATCCAAATATCTCTTTTCAATAACTTTTTTTTTTATGCAGAGTCAGCTACACAATAGTGGCTTGTCCTGTTAGGTGAAGTTTCTTCTTTCAGTTGATTTTTAAAACTGTTGAAGTGCCAACAGGATATGTCACACAGCAATATTTCATTTCTAATTTTATTTTTTGAACCTTTAATGCTTTTTCAATTTCCAAAAAGTATTTTTCACTTCAATTTTTGCTGCCAATGCATAACTCACGTCTTGTTTCTCACACTCATGAATGTTATCTTATTACTGTTTAGTCAATTTTTGTTTTCATTGTTTTCAGCAATGAAAGTAAAACTTTGTCTAAGAGTGTGTTCAGTTTTCTTTCTGAATCTATCATCAACCCAGTGTAACATTGCATGTTGCAAAAGTTATTTCCTCTGATGATAAATGTTGGCAGTTTTTAGGATTCACTTAGAATCATTGTTCTGTACAGGTTAATTTGTTCAAATAACCTAAGACAGCCTGCTGGCTATTGACTTGTTATGAAAGGGATGTTGAAATGTCTTAGCCATGTTTGGTCAGCTTTTGGGAAGTGGGTAGGGCTGAGAATTTTTCATCTGACAATTAAGAATTAATACTATTTTCCTCTAATACATTAATTTTGCATGCTGTGTTGTGCAATTAAAATATTTTCTTTCTCCATTTCATTTGTTAGCATGCAAATAAAAGATAAAAATTAATCTTCAAAATTAAAAATCTATTATATGCTGAAATCTAGCAATGGAGAAATATCTATATTTTATTTTGTTGTAGTAAGTATATATGCACCTAAGACAATACATACCTATTCAAAATTACCAGAAATCTACTCTAGATGGTGAAACATGTTCTAATATAAATTTTATCTGTAGTTGTTGGGCATGCATGCATCTAATAATTTATGTTCTTGGCAAAAAATGTAAAGATAATAAAAAATGTAAATCAACAGTGTAGATCAGAAAAAAAAAAAATCAAACAGGAGAAACTGTCACATATTTTATTTTATTTATCAACAAATGTGAAGAAAATCTCATAAGGATGTGAAAAAATTTCGCATGACATCTGAAGAATTTTAAGAAATTCAAAATAGATTTCTTAATCTATGTTACATGTTTTATTTACCAAAAAAAAAAAAAAATAGACAGAAAGCTTTGGCAGATGATAGACTTTATGGTAAAAATCATTTTTGTTAAATGTTTTTTGTTAAAACTTTATGGTAAAAATGATTTTTGTAGAAACCCAAAAGTAGAAGAATGTACTTTTTAAATTTAAATCATAAAACTTCTTAAATCTCTAAAAAGAAAGGAATTATTTAAAAAAGAAAGAAAGACGATTATTCTGTTTTATGCGAATGAAAATTATGTATTCTTAACTATGAATATTTTAAAATTTGTATTCATCTTTTACAATATCAAATTTCTTCATTACAGTGTTTGAAAGAAGTGTTATAATTTTTATAGTTTTATATCTTTTGCTTAATCTAAATTTTGAGGTTTCATACATCATAAAGCAGGTAATACTGAAATATTCTATTGTTCTGAGATATAAAGAAACAATATATTAATATTTCAAATAAAGATATTTTAACAGTTTATAGATAAAATTTTGAATCACATTCTTTAATTAAGATGAAAGGAGACAGCTATCTATTCCATTATTTTATAACAAAATGACAGAAAAATTTCTTATATAGAAAGTTTTATAAAAAAGAAAAATTGAAACATACAGAGCTGTAGTAAAATTTAGCATTTTAAATCTTGAGAATTAACTTTTCCTGCTATTAAAATTCTAATTTCAAGAAACTATTCAATTGAATTTCTGGGACTAATTTTGCCAACAGCCCTATTTATTGTAATTTCAGATATTATTTATAAGCAAAAACGGATATGATCTTTTAATCATACTTATATAGTCTTTTCCATGAGCATTTTGTGTAATTTATTAAATACCTTTTAGAAACATTTTTATTCTTATTCTTTAAGTGGATTCGAAGATTTATATAAAAAAGTATATAGTATTTAATAAGTGTTAAACAACAAAGGTGCTTTCAATTGTTAAAATCATTAATTTTTCAAATAATAAACATGTGGGTGTATACGTTAATATAGAAAGGAAGCTTTTTGTAACCAAAGATATCATCAAAATTCTTTCAAAAATTTTACCTATGAGAAGAACCATTAGATGGTGATATTGTGTATTTGTTGAAAAAAAATTTTTTTTTTTTTTACAAGATTTGGTTATGTTCAGAGTTCATCAAAGAAGAAGAAACTGATACTGGCTACAGCAGCAACAATTGCACCAGCAACTGCACCTGAAACAATATAATAAAATTCATAACTTGTCTATACGTCTGAGATGAGGTAATATTTACATTATTTACATAATGACTATTGTCCTCATCTTTATTGCCATATTCATATTCATCATGTTTCACCATTGTATGCTACAGCCTTCTTCAGGTGATTGAAATTTCAAACTGAATCCTTTATTTCAATCATTGGGTATATTGTTCTTGTTCCATGAGCCATGCCACTTCTGGGTATCTTAGTCATCTCCCTTTAACTCAGCTTTCTAATCTTGTTAGATTAAACAAAAATTGTAGACTGATATCTCCCAGAGGTTCGAGGACTTCCTCAACCGAATGACTGATAGAGAAGACCAAAAGAAGATCCAGCATGAGTTGGAAAAATCCTTCAGATAAAAATTTGATGCAGTCAAGGTTCACCTAGTAGAAAAATTGAACAGACTAAAAGATCAGCAGGTGACACACAAGGTCCATCACATCCCTGTGAAGACAGTTATCAACATTAGTCAGCATCAGCTGAATGCCTCTGTAGTCAGGGCTGAACAAGGGTTTCAACTTCGCAACAACCATCAAGTGAATACCATACTTGGACATCATTGTAAGAATAGAGAAAATAGCTTTGAATATTCCTCAAGCTCAGGCAAATGAGCTAAGTTGGAAAATAAAACAGACACTGGAGAAAGCCAAGCTGCCCAAATCAAACATAACAAAAGGGGAGGGGATGGCAATAAAGACTCTACAGAGAAATGACAACATCATCATACTAGCAGTTGACAAAGGCAATGCAACTGGAGTGATGGACAACAACAAATACACCAAGAAACTGGAAGGCCTCATTAGAAGTGATAGTTATAGCAAAGTAAAGAAAGATCCAACATTGAAAACAGAACAACAACTATCACAGATACTTAAGAACATGGGATCATTTTTAGCCAAAGACATACAAACAGTTGTCTCAATGTTACAGCATGCTACCTCACATGTATGATCTCCAAGATTCACAAGGATGGTATTTTACTCAGGCAATTTGTTAGTTGCCAAGGCTTTGTTTACCACCCTCTGAGTCCCTTCATTTTGGATATAATTGACCCATTGATAGGAAAGTTACCATTATATGTCTGAAACTCTGCTCACTTTGTGGAATTAATAAAATATGCTCCCATCCAATGCAACCAGATGTTGAGCCTGGATGTGGTGAGTCTGTTCACCTTTAAAAGTGTTTCTAGCCTTTGCAGATACCTCTCCCAAGTAAGACTTCCAATAGGAGAACATGACTAAGTATTGTGTGTACACCACTCCATGCAGCTGTGAAAAGAAATATAAAGGAGAAATGAGCTGTCTCTTTAAGGTAAATCAAGAACATCACAAAGCCATAACATGAGGGGAAATAGAAAAATCAGGCATAGCTGATCACATATAGAGTGAGAAGAGGAGTTGCTGCCCCCTATGGTATAAAGTTGAAATAATAGCTAGAGAACACAACTGGAAATTACAAAATTACAGTTTGAAATTCCAATCACCTGAAGAAGACCAGAGCGTACAATAGCCAAAACATTGTGAATATGAACATGGCAATAAAGATGAAAACAACAGTTCAGACAATGTAAATAATGTAATATATTAAATATAACAATTAAAGATATGGATTTAATATAAAAAGTATTTATAATCCTCTAATTATTTCAAAGAGTATATTACTTTTAAACTATATGAAAAATTAGCAATTATTTAAAAACATATATTTTCAACTTATATGGAAAAATTCCTGTTACAATTAAGCAGATGACAGTATACTGAAGCATATCAGCTAAAAATTCAGAAACAATCACAAGTCTCTATGGAAAATATAGAAGTAAATTTATGTGATTTGAATTTTAATTTAATGTTCCAAGTTTTAAATTATATTTTGTATCCATTAGATACTAAATAATGGAGTTTTTCTTTTTTTGAAATTCTATATTTCATTAATTCAAATAGTTAGCAAGTTGGTATTTTTGGTTTTTATGGTCTATAAAATTACACATTTTAAAATGGTGTTTATTATTTGTTATGAAATAAAATATTTTGGACACAAAACTTACCTAAATAATATCTCCCAATGTTTGTCTTTGAAGTATAACCCGAGATTTGTGGATCAGGACTGACAACTGCACCTCTCTTTGGTTTCTCAATATCATCATCCACTAAAAGTAGAACAAAGATTATGAGCATTGAACACAGTGAAAGTGAAATATACTACATTAAATACTCATACTAGGTCTAATCTTTTAAATAAAAATATAAAATTTATGTAAAATGTTTATGGATAAAGCAAGTTGAAAAAAAATTAATGATTGATTAGTTGGCTGAATAAACTGGTCTGATGGCTGACCAAGACAAATGAATGCAAGTAGAAAGAGTAACAGACAATGAGAAATGATATTGAAAAAGAGGCTGGTTGAAAGACAATTCTGGCATAGCTATAGGCTAACAAGAATGAAAATATAAAAAGTTGGAATTTGGAAGAATAACATTTTTTTTAAGTTGATATTCATCACTTAACTCCTGGAGATGTTTTAAGTGATATATTTTTATCTGGTGTGTATATATATATATATATATATATATATATATATATATATATAGCTTGAAGATAGTTTGTAAAAGATATTTGCAGACAAAAAGAAAAATAAATTAGATTTAAGATATAAATCCATTTAATATTAAATGGAAATAGAGTTGCAGAATATTCACCCTACTCTTTCTAGTCTATCAATTATCACAGTAAGTTTGTGAAAAAGGCATAGACAAAAAGACTTACAACATTAGTCAGATTTTTTTTCACAAAACGTAAGCGAACATCAGTGTCTATATCCAAAATCTAAACTTAGCAATTGCTAACATCTTTATCAATTTGCTCTAAGTAACAAAATTATATTTACATGTAGTAAAATCAATCAAGTAAAACAGGATTCTTTTCTATGAACATTTTCAGGAAATTATAAACAGTCTTTGTGATGAAAAAAGTCTCTTTGAAATCAAAGAAGGTTACAATTACCAGGCGTTCTTTCACATTGTAGCCTTAAGCATTCTTCAGTTATTGTGATGTCCAACAATTCCTTAAATCGACTGATGGTTTCTTCTATTTCTTCATCTTGGAACATATAGTCACAAAATTGCAATATACTTTTAGGTAGACTCCCAAACACTCGAATTGGGGTGTCAAACACAGTTTTTGTTGCTGAAATTAAGAAAAAAATCACAAAAAACAAAAATATTAAATTACATTTTTTTTTTTTTTTTACTAAGTTTTCTTTTTAAAATGATTTATTTTAGATCAGTTTTGTTCATTGTGCACTAATGTCCTGAGGAAAAGACATGAATTTATCTTTTTCCTAATTAGTCATGGTTGATGGTATAATGTAAACAAATAGAACATTTTACAAGCTACTTTGGGTGGGAGTGGCTGCCAATAAATATTCTTGTCCAAAGAAATGCCATGAAGAACTTTTATAGTCAGTCAGTTAAGTGACGTGCATGATACATGCTTTGGGCGATCATGTCTCTTTTGAGACATGACTGACTGAGCAGAAGATTGCCATTGCTTTCTGCGATAGACTGGTTGCCAACCAAGGCTATAGAACCCAGTCTGTCCTATTATTTAACCCATAACTGGAGGGAAGAGATGGATTAATACCTTTCCCAAAAGTATTTGTGCATAAGTGAATGGAAGGAATTCAACTGGAATTCGAACTCGGTTCCCCGATTTGTCGTTCCAAGTCGATATCCACTGCACCACAAAACACACCCTTGTATAGTTGTATACTAGTATAGTACACTGACAATATGCTAGGTCAGAGGATCATTTGATTTTTAATGATTGCATTTAATTTTAGGAATGATGCAAAATGAAAGACATTTTGAGTGTTTCACATTTATTGACATCATCAAAATTAATTTTTAACATTTTGCTTTAAATGTTTAATCAGAAAATAGACAATCAGCTGTAATTAATTTATTTTAGAAGATTTTCTTTTGCAAATTACAGTGATTCAAGAAAATTATTTATTAGCTAGTGATTATATTTTACTTCAAAAGAATAAGCAGAAATATAAAATCATTAAAAGTGAGTAAATTCTGTATGTTTAATAAAAAGAATTTAATAACAGCATTTGTAAAGAAAAAAAGAGACAAATGAAATACTTGTGTAAAAATTTTTTAAAAAATTTGGTGAAAGCAACATCTGTAGCTTTATAGCCATGTCTTAAAAGATAAAATTCTAATAGTTTGTGTGATAAAGGAAAACTTATAACAGTAACTTCAACAAAAAATGGTTAAAAAAAACAAAAACATTTGCAATTAAAAGTAGCATTATTCAGTTCTGATTAGATGTCCTTTACCATATTTGGTAGTTTAAAAGTTTGGTTATACTAGCAGAATAATTAGTTTATTACTTCAATATAAACTTAAACTAGACTAATTATTTTAGGCTTATAATTTTCCCTTAAAACAAATTATTTATGTTTGATATTTAAGTACTCTAAAAGAAAGCAATCATGACAATTTAATATACAAACCAGCATCTTCTTCAATGACATTGATATCCTCACAGAGGAGCTCACAACGGGAAACTAGACTCCGAATGACATCACATTTTATAGCCTGCATAAAAAGATGTTAATTCATTAATGAATACATATGTAAAAAATAAATTAAAAATCGTTTTGAATTCAAAGTTCAACTTCCTGATTTAAATAGGTTGTTTCCTTTAAGAATAGCTTTAATGTAATAGTATAGACATTAGTATAGACTTCACTTTTAATTAGAATAGGTTTTGAAATCAGCATTTACCTTCTGTTTTTATTTTTATTTTCTACTGAATATTTAGATATATATATATATATATACACAGACTGGTTGACAAAACATGCACAACTAAATGCAGTTATTTTGGATGCAATGTATGTCAATTATCTACTGAATAGTATACAATGAAAATGAAGTCATTTTACATAGATTTCCTTGGAAGCATAATAAAAGGTGAATCTCAATCTACCTGTACTCCTTCTTTAACTGTGGCTTTAGGGTAAACATAAGCATATATAGACATAACTCCTCGAATCCACAAACTCGAGGAACATTCATTGACTATTACAGATGAAGGCATGTTATCCTACAAGTAAAAATATCAAAGGCAATCAAAATACAATAGTTGCATACAAGTTTAAACCAATTATTTTGATAAGATTGGGAAAGGGGCATTCTCTGATATCTGGTCATGAAACTAATATCAGGCCCTTTTCTTTTAAGGTGATTCCTATTATCTTGTACTAGACTATAAGAATTATCTGAAATATTGAAACAATGTAATTATTTCCAAATTTATCCTTACTTTCAATTTTTCAATTTATTCTTACTTGTTTGACTTTAATTAGAAACAGCATTTTTTTTATTTTAATAATTACAAATGGTTTTATATCTGGTTATCCAAAATTCATGGTAGCAACAATAATGCATGGGTTGGTTATTCTAAAAAAAAATAAATAAATAAATATAAGTAGAACATTTTCACATTTTCCAAGCACAAGCAAGATACTTTCATTTTTTAACAATAGAAGACCTGGGCACCTTTTTTATTTTTTGTAGTAGGAAGTCTACTTTAAAATCTATATTGGACTTATTTAGTCATCTTCTCCAATCTACATAAAATCTACTGGTATATCCTTGACTTAATTTTCTTTTTTCACTATATTCAAAATTTTATCTTAGATTATAGATTCTTTATCTTCCAGTTTAATTTTTGGGATTCAACTGATTTTTCTCTTAAATTCAATATCACAACAACAAAAGGTATTTTGATCATATTTGCTCACAAGGAGTTTGTGTAACTTTGTTTCAGAAAACTACCCTGATATCACATTCATTTCTCACTGTAGCCTCATTCCAGTTTATTCTATTACTAACAACTGGAAGAGAATATGCTCAACCATGTTAAGTCATGAAAAATATTACATTTAGCTTTTAATCACAAAGTATTAATATTTATTTTGTTCATAGCTTGAATATTTAATACACTTACATATGTAATTCTTTTCTTCACTCTTGGGTAATATTCCAAAGTTCATAATTTAAGGCAGGATTTCTTTTAAAATAATTATTTCAAAATACAAAATCAACATTATTTGAATGTAGTGAACTACTGCAGAGGGTAAAGAGAACCAGGGTTGCATGCTTTTTTGCAATGCAAGAAGAAAATAACTTACCTCCAGAGTGAATGCAGATTCGAACTTGCATAGAATGTGAACTATCGAAAAAGGGGGAAAAAAGGCAGCTTTGTGGATTACACATTTAAAACAAACAGATCCTGGAGTCAGATATCCTCTTGCAAGATTATCTAAATTTATTTATAAATGGAACTTTGTCTGTGTATGTGTGTGTGTGTGTCTGTTACCTATAGACTCCGAAACGGTTGAAAATTTACAGTTGTACTATAAGCGTCTGTGAGTGTTCTTAGCTAGGTTTTGTGTCGAGGTACCCCCGATATATATCGAAAATTGATAATTGAAAAAATCGGGTTATAGAAGGAGTGGTCCGATTTTAATTAAATTTGATACACTCATAGACAAAGACATAAACGATATTCAGAAGTTTTGAGGTTGCAATTCTTACAATAGTACAGAAAATTGATAATTTATATATATATATATATATATATATATATATATATATATATATATATATATATATATATAAGGCAAGATGTGTGTGTGTGTGTGTGTGTGTGTGTCTGCCTGTATGTTTGTATTTTTTTCAGCCCTTTTATTTTAGTTTTTGCTTTGGGTTTGGCTCTAAGTAGGTATAATTTTAGTTCTTAGTCTCAGCCATGACACCATTTACTCAGAGGACGTATTTAGCCTTCAAAATTCAGTTTACGACGAAAAAAAAACATATTTGATATCAATACCAGGAAATCAAAATTTGACTTACATCCATTCATTTTTCTTTCAGTCTACGGTTTCGCTTTAACTGGAAACTATTGCTTTTTAGTCTTTCATGCCAACATCCAAAGAATCTGAGCTCCAGGACCATGGATTAGTTTTAAAGCTTTCATTACACCCGAGCAATGCCGGGTTATACTGCTAGTCTTTTCATATATCTAAATTTTGGCTGTGAAAGAGGAGAAAACAAAAATAGGCAGAAAGAGGCAACAAGCAGAAAGGTTACTGCTGTATCAAACAGGTTACACTTGTTGCAGTCAGTAGAGTGTTTGAAATAGAGAAAACAAATTGGGGAAATTGTTTACAAAGGCAGAAGAACTGAAAAGTTTACAAACTTTTTGCTATATTGAAAAAAAGTCCAACTGGCTACATTCAATAAAACATGTTTGCAAAAAATTTGTGTGCATATTTACTGTTATGCACACATGAACTCTTCCAACTATAAATAAGCAGCAGTTTCTGCTTTGTGGCAGAAATCTGTTCCAGCAGATAGCACTGACAGGCAAACCAAACAATTACACTGGTGACCTTCTCATTTTGTATATGTTTTGTACTACTTTTCTTTGTTAATATACTTAACTATTCCTTCTTTGTGTCTTTATTTCTGGCCCCTAATAAGGCCACAACACTTACAGATTTCATTAAATTAAAAAAATAAATATAAAAAAAATGAATGTCAGTAAAAACATTTCCATCAATGACACTTACATGAGGAATCAACAAATCCACTGTGTATGTATGAAGAATATTTGCTTCCCTGTTTTTGTTTTTAGATTTTTTGCCATCAAATACTGAAAATGGATTTATACTTTCATCAGGTTTCTTTAAGTGGCCTCCAATTGTCGCCATACCATTCCAAATGCTTGTACAAAATGGCTCAATTCCAGCCTGAAATTATAAAAATTACAATCTTTTTCATTTTAGCATATATTAAGAACTTTAATTTTCCAATCTTGCCAAAATGCCTTCAAAGTAAAATGACAATATCAAAATATTAAGCATTTGTTTTTATTTGATTTCTCAAAAGAATTCATACTAAATATACAAATATTCAGTTCTTGAATAATGTATAAGTTGATTTAAAATTACCTTACTTTCATTATTAGAAAAATGCCAAATAAAAAAACCTGCTTAAATGATGAAACTTACTAGAATTTTTTTATTAAAAGAACAGTTTTGCATTATTTTAGTCACACTGATTGGAAGGTCAATAGCAATAGAAGCTTCAAGTTTAATCCAATTGTCGAGAATGTTCTGAAATTTAAAATCAGCTTGTCTTGGTAAACTCTGAAAAGAAAAAAAGAAGAACATTACTAATCATTATCTCAAAATTTAGTAACTAAACTTTTAAAGTGATATTCAATAGGAAAAATGGTATATATTAACTTAAAAATTTATGTAGCTTATTCAATTTATATTTTACTTATTCTCAAAAACAATTTTAGACAAAATAAAATTACAAAAACCAAAAAAAAACTCAAACTTAATCATAAGATCTTAAGGTCATGGAAAGGAATTTAATTTATATTCAAATGGTAAACACTTAAAATACAGTCATCATAAATTCATTGTAATTTTTTCATAAAAACCAATTTTTTTAATCCTTACCTTAACATCAGAGACATCAATCATTCGACACGTGTATCTGGGATATAAAAAATAAGTTCAAATTGATCAAACTAAATCTGAAAATTTTCATGGTTTATAAGATAAAAAAAAATATAAACTAAAACCAAAATAATTTTTGCCACTGGTTTCCACATAACAGATAATTGAATGTTACTCTTTTATTATTATTAAACATAGGTTCAGTGTATATTTCAATCAAAAGGAAAAGATACATAGGAAAAACAATTAGTGACTAAGCAGCCATGTTGCTATTGTTTTAGAAAAGAAAGTATAGGCCAAGTAACTTTTACTGCTTCTGCAAATAAATGCACTCAATATCAATTCTAATAAATCTTTAAATAAAATACCAACTGCACATTTGTCAAACTTTTTAAATATTCACTTTGATTTTGCAATAAATTAACAAGATACAAATTAGCATAAAAGTCATTGTCAATTATTAAAATTTAAGTATTTATGAATAATTTGTTAAAAAAAAATTTATACCATAAAAACCTGACATCAGGTCTTTAATTTCTCAGTTTTATTAAAAAAAAAAAGTAAAAAAAAGAAATTTATTGAGTAAATACAATTTTTAAAAACATGGAAAGTATAACTAAATAAACAGGTTTTCAGTTCTTGGAAATTTCAGAACTATTCTTTAAAGGATTTTTTCAGCAATTTTATTTTAATGTGTATAAGAATTGAAAATAACAAAATATTTTGTAATTTAAATAATTATGCAATTTAAAACCAAAAGTATCCAAAATTGCAATGCACATAAAAGAAAATTTTTAAAAAGTTACTTTTTAGCAACTGGACACATTTGGAGGATAATACGGTCATTAATTGTGAAATTATTTATAGTAACCAATTGACATTTGAGAAGAAGTTTCTGGATGGCAAACAACATCTGAAAAATATGAAAAAAAAAAAAAAAAATGATTTCAATAAATTTGGCAATAAATTTAATGTAAATCTACCTCAATATGATCCAAAAGAAAAAAATAAAGAAGATCAACAGAGGCAATAATTGAGAAAGGCCACCACTAGAGTCACTGTTGCATGAATACACTAGTTGAAAAAAAAAGCCCATACTACAACCACTGCCATAAGACACAATCATTCAAAAATCCAATGCCACAGTCAACGTAGTGAAATCTTGTTTACAGTTAGCACATTAAATTTCCTTCCTTCTACAAGAATAATTTTTAAAATATTTTTATGCATGATCTAAGAATTTACATATATCAGATAATTTATAATGCATTGAAAATAGTTAAAACCTATTTGAAGAGTATCAGAAGAAATATTAAAAAATTCTGTTAATATATAATAAGATTTATGAAAATGATGTCAGAGGTTTAATATATAATCATCATCATATGAATTGACAGACTTAAAAAAGAATGACATGTAGCAAAAAATTATTCTAAGTTTATTCCTTCAGGCATATTGAGTAGGTAAATATCTAAGGTCACATTTTTAATTACTGTCCTCTTGTTTGAATGCTTGTCCATAAGTACCATAATTCTGTGTGTATGAGACAGTTTTTTTTTGTTTTTTTTTCCATCCAAAATCATGTTTGAACATCTGCTGAATCTTATACTTCAGTCTAAAATTGAATTTCATTTTTTACAGAACTCAAAACAGACAAAATCAGGTCAGATTGGATTTATTTTTTTTTTTTTTACCGAAGAGATAATATTGAATGAAGTATTGTAACAAAGGGAAATAAATCTTTCATAATACTTGTCTAAATCATGTATGGTTCCATACTTTTTCCATGTTGAGTCTAGGATATGTACATTAGAAATCATTCAACAGTAAAAATTTCATTTAATTTTCGATAAAAAAGTACTATGATGCATAATTTCAAAATAAAAATCAAAACAGTTTTTTATTGAAAGTCTATAAACAACTATTTCACAGTAAACACCTTTAGCAACTTTTGCAAACAACCAATTACCAAATTTTATGTCACATGTGCAACTAATTATGAGAACCATGAGGTGTGAGAACGAGAAGTTTGAGTAGGTGTTGACATGTCAAGAAAATGCAGTCACTTTAAATACTAGAGATTTTCAAGATTTACTCATAGGCAATTAATATGTCAAACATGCTTATTACTAATTGTCTAAATACAGCCGTAGGCAGATTTCAAACATTGTACACAACATGTGAGACTTTAGTTGCTGTCACCTATGTCAAAGCACATGGTAACAGAGCAGCAGGAAAAGAATATGGAATCAACAAGAAAATCCAAGAATGGTGCCAACAGAAAGAAGTCCTACAGACAGAAGACACACAGGGCCAACAGGTGGAAGTCTGCACAGTTTTCAGATTTAGAGAAGCTCATTGATTTTGTGATAGAGGTATTTGTTGTATTGGCATATCTACAATAGAACTACATCTTAAAGCCCAAATTTCTTGCCAAAGACAATCCAAAAGACTTTGAGGACAAGATCACAGACTTCCAATGTTTTGTCATCAAGATGTGGAAGCAGTATGACTACAACCTCAGCCAGATAAGGAATGCTGACCAGATATGACTAACCTTCGACCTACTGTCCAAAACTACTGTACACACAAAGAGAGAGAAACACAAAAAGCAACAAGAGGAAATTCATAGTTATTTTATCCTGCATGGCAGATAGGGGCAAGCTACTACCATACTTCATCTTCAAGAGAAAACTCTATCCAAAGATGACCCTGGTACAGTCCCAAGAGAAAGACTCGATGAATCCAGCTCTAGTTAATGACTGGATCAAAAAAGTGCGGGTGAGAAAACCAGGAGGGATGACAAAGAAATCATTACTGGTGTCAAATGTCTTCCATGCTCACTGAACACCCAAAGTGACCATGCCTGCTATCATTCCTAGTGGAATGAAGTCGATGCTACAATTCCTGAATGTGTCTGTCAACAAGCCAATGAAAAACATTCCACACCAGAAGTGAACAGAATGATATGTTGAGAGTCAGCACATAAGGAGGCAGAATAAGAAAACCAGAGCTTTAAGACATCTGAAAGTGGATCATTGAAACAACCTTCAAAAGATGCTGCATCTTGAACAAGCTTGATGTCACCAAAGATAACATCACACAGAATTCATACAGAAATGGGAGTCAACAGAGATATCACAAGAAACCAACAATGACAAATGACAATCTCACTGAAGATACCAGCTACAAAGATCTATTGTCCAACCTGACAGAGAAAGAATTCAATCAACAAAGGCAAATGTAAAGAGTTTGACAACAATGACCTTCCACTCTCAGGTTGCAGATGCCCATGAACACAGAAAAAATGATCTGGATTCCTCACAACAGTCCTTTTCAGGACTACACAAATATTTTCAAAAGAGAGACCTTAAATTGTCACAAAAAAAATAAAAACCAAACAAAGAAATATGTTAATATTTATTCAGTTTTATTTTGATTTATTTTCTCAATCTGTATTGGCAATTTAGTGATTCTATATTTCAAATGTCATTATCACAATGCATATGAATAAAAAAAGTAAACATAATACCCCCTGCCATTTTCCCACTTTTTCACAAGGTTTGGTTATTTTCTTTGCTCTAAGATCAAGTGCATTTTTTTCCTGGAATTTCTTTGCTTTTTAACTGTGTCCCTAGTGATCAATACACAAAAAATTACAGTATGTATTTTGAATTTGAACCCAAGAAAATATCATCCACTCTACAGCTTAACTTAATGACAAAATTTCAGTAAATAAAATTGTAGTCATTTTTAGTTTAAAATCTGAAGAAATCATGAAATGATTATTTTTCATTGTTAAATAACTATTTTTAAACATTATCTTGCTTTTTTCCTCATAAAGAAGAAACAGCATGTCTATAACATCTATAATAATCAAAATGAGAATAAAAGTTTAAATAAGACAAATAGGTCAAAGTATATTGTAAAATCATCTGTAAAAACAAAAATGAGAAAAATATTTACCTGAATTATTTTACTTTGAGCATTATCTATCATTTGTAAAGGAGCAATCACAAAAATCCCAATAACATCCAAACCACCAGGCAACATGCGTGTCACCTAAAATAAAAAAGAAAAAAAAATTTTTGAGACAAGTCAATTACATATTCAGCATCAATCAATATATCACAAATATGAAGAATAGAATTTTTAAAAATTGTATTTTTCCTAAAGCCTTAAAAATGATAATTGTAGTCATAAATAAAATTATCTCAGCAACAAATATCAATCATACACAGCTTTACTAATCAGGCAAAATGAAGTAGGCTGATTTTTTTAATAAAAATATAAATTTTCAGATAGCAAAAATGAAATATATGACTATGTTAGTAATACTTGGCTTTACAATATTCTAATGGAAATAGATTCACTGGGCAAATGTGAAAATT
The DNA here is from genome assembly GCA_037127315.1 of Ascarosepion bandense. NCBI lineage: Eukaryota > Metazoa > Mollusca > Cephalopoda > Sepiida > Sepiidae > Ascarosepion > Ascarosepion bandense. The sequence continues at coordinate 38,820 of JBBBDQ010001796.1, forward strand.
ATTACCTGTTTTGCATGGGTTGCCAACCACTGGTTATTCATTTCTTCCAGTGTGCCTGGTTTTACAGTACTTTTCTTTGAGGCAGGTACTTCTTGTTCTACATCAGAGACTTCATCTTCAACTGGGTCTGGTGTTTCAGCCATGTGTAAAATATAATCTTTCTGGCTGGTCATCTGAAAAGTTGTAAAACAAATTATGTGCATTCAAAAATCTTCAAAATCAAAATCATGACTTTCATGATCTTCAAAGAATTTTCACTTACTATATCTCTTCAACTTAAATTGAGAATAATTAATGTCAAACAGAGAATAATCAATGCCAACTTCAAATTGATAAAATTTGACTATGAACTGAGAATTTAATTTTATTGTTTATAATAGATTTTTTAATAAGAAAAACATATTTCTGTGGCAAAATAACTTCTTTGTTCTTTGCAAAATAATTTCTGTGGCAAAATAATTTCTTATTAAATATTATATTTAATATTAAGATAATACCAAAATGCTATGAGGATATTAAATCCAAAGTCTTTAAAAGAATCTGTCAAAACTGTGATTACAGCTGCTTATGAAGTAAATGAGGATTGGAAAGGCTTGGCTGATTCCCTGGGAGTTCAAAAGAATTTTTGTAAGATTTGGTGTAGATTTTTCTAAAGAATCTATCCACGTCCTGGATGTTTTAAGAGCCGCATCTGTCCATCACAATTTCATATCTATACTATAATAAGAGCAGTGTCCGTTCATCACACAATTCAACCAATAATAAAATATGCAGCATTTCCTTTACTAATAAGATATACAGTATTTCTTTCAGTAATAATTTAATTTAATTTGAACTAATACCAAAACATAAAATTGAAAAGTAAAATCTTAGAAGTTGAATTAATAAATAGTTTATTTTTAGAGCAAAGGGTATGCATTTTGTGTTTATGGGTCATGGGGTCAGTAATTGTAGACTATAAATTATATTCACTATGAAGCAGAAGCTGCCAACTGCTAGGTGAATCAAGGAAAAAGAAAAAATATATTTCAGGTCACTACCCACATGCCAGTTTTAGATCCTGCCTAACATTTATATGGATGATACTATCTTTAACCTCCGTATAACTAGAAATTTAAGCAGAACCCAAAAGGAACTAGTGGTACAACTATTTTGACAAGATCAAATGGAACAAATAAATACTTGATAGTTACTATGTGAAAAGAAATACAAAGAGATTCTTTAATAAAGAAAATTGCTGAAACCGGGATGAAAGAATATTTGAGAAAAATATACATGATATATAACTGTCCCTTTTTTCAGTGAATCGACATGGATTGATTTGATTCTGTCTATTGATACATTGTTTGTACATTCATTTTGTTCAATGGTGAAATATTTCTCTGTCTTATCGATTACTTGGAATGAAACATCATATACTGGTTGAAGTGGATTTTTACACTGTCTCTTCTCAAGAAAAAATTTTTAAGCATACATGTATCTTTTATGATGGTCTTTCTGGGTGCCATGAAAAATAGGTCACTTGCTGTTACTTTTAAATTTTTCACAAAAGTCCTTGTAGGCTGAATTTCTGGCATACACAAAAAATAATATGCCAGAAAAAAAAAACAAAAAAAAAAAACAACTGAATTCTGTATATTAATCCTGTTGTGGTGCATTGCGAATCCTCTTTAATGATGGATCTTAATGCTAAGGGAATTAAAGGTAAATTCTTGTTCCACTGTGTTGGGCTGTGGTGTGCAGCAAGAGATGCTTTATGCTGCCTATGGAAATGTTCCACTAGTCCTTTTGTGCATGGGTGATATGCAGTTGTTTTTATGTGTTTCATAAAAGTTGTTTCGATGTATTTCACTCCTAGAAATTGTTAGCATCTTAAATAGAATAAAATTGAGGACCTCAATTGGTTGTGATCCTTTCAGGTACACCAACATTTGCTATCCATGAACAGATAAGTTCTTGTGCAACTGTTTTGTTTGTAGAGCTGATGAGAGGTATTGCTACAGGCCATCTTGTGAATCGGTCAATGATTGTTAATATGAATGCGAATCCATCTGATACTGGGAGTAGTCCAACCAAGTCGATGTGGATATATGCCAATCATTGATCAGGCTTATTGAACTTTTTTGATGGTGATTTTGTGTCTATAGATTTTATTCTTCTGACAAGACACACAAAGACCAGTGTATATGGCTAGTAGTTCCCTGCCAAAAGTGCTGTATCTTTGTTGTGCAAGAGACAATTTCGTTTAAAAAAAAAAAAAAAATAAGGGCAGTGTTTCTCTTTTTAGGGTTTGTTGTAATATGGCACCTATCGCATTTTCCGATTCATCTGCTGCAACTAACAATTTTGACAGTTATACCTGTGTTGTTTATCCTGTGACATAAAAAAGATAAAGATGAGGCACCAAAAATGCATTTACTGGGATTAAATTTTTAATCCATAATCTTGCAAGCATTGTAAAACTTGCTGGACGCGAGACTCGTGCTGTTTCATTGGTACTAGTTATAAGTATGTCGTCTATGTAAGCGTACACAAAATCTAGTCTATGAAAAGTTCAAATGGTGTTGTTATTGCTGTCTTGTTGATGTCTTCTTCAGTAACACTAATTTGGTTGTATGATTGTTTTTTTTTAGAGAATACTATTTTTCTTTTGCATCATGTTTAACGGCAATGCCCAAGGACTACAAGATCAACAAATTATATTTGAATTCAGTATCGACTGAAATTCCTTCTTAGTGATTTTAAGTTTATCCAGTGATACCTGTTGTGGGACTGCACATACTGGTAGTCCAGTGGTGATTATCTGATGTACCAAATTATGTTTTGAATTTTCATTGTGTCACTGGGTTGGTTATGTCACTGAATTTCTTTATCAATGTCCTATAGGTGTTGTTATCAGGTAGTGCTGTTCTGGTTTCCAGAGAAGGAGTATTTGTTGGTGAACCCTTTGTAAATAGGGACATTTAGCTGTATACTAAACATTGCCTTTTAAGGTCAAATAATGGCACAAAAATCTGTGCCTAAAATTGACACTTTCATGTCAGTACTTATAAATGTCTATCGCAGTGAACATCTAAGTCCAATATCCAAAGTGAGAGATTTTTCACAAGTGTGTATAACGGTATTGTTCACTTCTACTAGGGAGAATTTGTGAGGCATTCATTTAGTGTTTCTGGTAAAATGCTTAAATCAGTGCCTGTATCAACTAGAAAATGCAAACCAGAGATTTTGTCAGTGATGTAGAAAAGATTACATTCGAATGATCCGATACTTATGTTTAATAATACTTGTCCATCTGTCACTGTCCTTGATGTAGAAGTGTGAAATCTACCTTGGAGTGTAAATGTTAATTCCATGACACTAGTCAATATTTTCAATTATGGCTTAAACTCCAATGTCTCTCTTTGCTGTTGTCTCACCTGTGTTGATGTGATTCATGTCTCTCTTGAATGAGTTGGATAATACCTTTTTTTTTTTGGCGAACCTGAAGGAGACTACAACCACCTTTAAATTTGTTGTTTTTCATTTTTTTTTTACTTTTTTCAGTGCAGTCTTATCGGTTATTACATAAAGTTTTCGATTATCAAGAAAATTTGAAAAAATTTCAATATTTATACAATTTTAGGTGGTGGCTCAGTTTCTCATACGTTATAGTAAATTGATCCTCCATTATGGAACCACTCGCATTTGGGTCGCTTTATTTTGTTTTTTTTTTGGGGGTGAGTTGTTGCCTTTTTTAAGTTTTCTTCAGTTCTTACGATAGCATCTTCCTCGAAAACTCCAAGAATGGCTTGATTTAAAAATTTCGCAAAGGATTCAGTTGTTGAATATGTGCAAGCAAAAAAGTTAATTGCACAGGATTTATTTACTATAAGGTTGTATTGAAAAAATGAAACCCCCCTCACGCCAAATTGTTTAAATGTTGAAATTTTTACAAATTTTTTTTGTCAATTGGAAAGTTTAGGGTGTAATCGATAAAATTGCACTGAAAAAAGTAAAAAAAAATTGATAATCAACATATTTACAGGTGGTTCTAAAATGGAGGATCGATTTACGACAATATTGCATGAAAAACTGAGCCCCCCCCCCCCCACCAACTGTTTAAATATTGAAATTTTTCCAAATTTTTTTGTCACTCGGAAAGTATAGGGTGTAATCGATAAGATTACACTGGAAAAAGTAAAAAAAAAAAATGAAAAACAACAAATTTAAAGGTGGTGGTAGTCTTCTTCAGGTCTGCCCTTTTTTTTTTAAAATTTTTAATCAGTTGGTTAATTTTTTTTAATCCTTTCCTCCAACCTGTCTACCTTTGATTTTTTGGGCTTATTGAAGTATTGATGTTGAGCTCTGATTTTTCGGTCAGTAGTGTGAGAATTTTGATCACGTCTATGGGTAGTTTATCTTGCCACAATCATCATAGTAGGTTTTCATCAATGGAGTTACTACCTAAGAGGTTCTTCATATGTCTTAGTAGCTGTGATGGTAATCTGTTACCAATCTATTTCCATAAAAAGTTCCTGTATTTGGGCCCAATCTGATTTTCCAATTCTCTTTAGGGTGGCTGTTTTTAGAATGTGCTCAATGATGTCATTAACCTCTGTAGCTAAATCCTCTGGTAGGGCTTCCATTACACAAACAAATTTCATTTGCTATTAAATTATCTTTCAGATTTGCAACGAAGTTTGTACTTGGTTGAACCATGTCCAAGGATTCCTTCTGTTAAAAGGTGGTAAATAAATTATGTTTAATCTTGTGTCGTGTTGTTCTATAGGCATATCTGAAACTGACAATGAGACATCTTCTATTTTTACAGTCATGTTAATTTGCATGGTTACCAGTTGATCCAAGGTGGTAGTTGATTGGAGCAAAGGAACAAATTTAGACACTAATTTGGAAAAATATGAAAATGTTCTTTATAAATCGTATAGTGTAACATTTGAGTGTGTTCTCTACATGAGAGTTAGAAATGAGAGAATGAAAGAGAGTATACTTAATATGGTTCACTGCTTGTTGACTATCTTTTTGGACTTGTCACATTGATAACAGAGACCGATCTCTTTGTGCTTACAGGAGGTCATTATCACAGTCTAATGATTAGACATGCAGTCAGCCATGCTTTCTTGTAGACTGTAGTTAGAATGTGTGTGTCAAATGTCTCTGTTTCTGGCTTCTCTTATAGCCTATATAAGGGAAACATTAACAAGCAAGAATCATAATGGCCAGCATTCTGTTATGTTTGTTTGATTTAAAATTTGTTGAGTAGAGTGTGGCATGTGTGCAACTTAGCTAAATGCAAATTAGTGTGTAGTTTGAGATATATGCTTTCTAATAATTGTATAAATTTGGTTTTAATTTTTTATCTCTATTTGTAAATTGTATTTTAGTGCATTTTTTTGAGTGTTATAAAATGTGTTTTTTGCTATAACCTCACATTCGAGTCCCTCTTTGGATTTAAAAAGTCATCAGAAACAAAATGGAACAGTATCCAAAATACAACTGTATTTCAACTGTTTTTTTTTTGTTTTTTTTCATATTATAACATTTTAAAATAACTAACAAATTATTCAATTACATCTGTTTTATTTCATCTTAATGTTCATTGTTCAGTAAAACTAGTTTTAAAATTTAAGCAGAATGCAAGAGAAGGGAGTTTGGTATACCAAAATCATTTGAAACTAAACTTGGATACATAAAAAAATTAAAATAAAAAATTGAAAAAAGAAAAATTTATTGGCAGGATATATTTTGCTACTTGAATTATGCAACTGATTTTACATATTTTGCTATTGGTTACAGAAGTTATTTGTTCACCTTAATCTTTTAATTAGATACCTTCACTTATTTTTGAGACCCAAGATTTAAATTGAATTTCTAAAAATAAAAAAAGTTTTCTTAAAGCATTAACTGAAAGCTAAATCATTAAATTTACTAAATCCAGTAAGCAAAATACTCTGGTGTATTTCAAACAGAAATTATATTGATAGGAATTTCAACGTTTTTAGAGTTTTCAAGATTCATCATTTTTTTTTTTTGTCCATTTTAACAAGTTTGTAAAAAAAAGTTAATTCCCAATTTTAAAAATCTTGCAGAAATAAAATATACATCTATAACATTATTTTTGGAAAATTAGCAAATTTAATGTAAATTAATCTGATTTACACAAGTATTACTTGTCTATATAGTATGAAATTTAGCATAAAAATATTTCTTAATGAGGGAGCTCTGATCTTTCTAACCTGTTAGGTGATTGATGACAGCTAGATGTGGTCATTGGCTAAATAAGGTTGACCAGAATTGACATACCATATTTTCTGGCTTACAATAAGAAGCACCCTAATATTGGAAAGAAATTTCTAAGACAAAAAAGTCATTCTCATGCAACAACATATTCAAAATGCTTCCCTCACATGCAGGTATTGGGTTTGGACAACTTGGTAGTAATTTGAAGGCTGGAGTCACCATTATAAAGTAGACTGGTTGTCCAATCCACCACATTAATAATAAAAATAACTCAGAGAACAATATGACAAGAATAATAACAATGTATTAAACATAGTTATGGGATTGATTATTTTGTGCATGCAAGATTAAGTGGAGAAAGTTCTCTCTTGGATGTTGAAGAAAATGCTTCAATATTCATACTGGAAGAGTTCCTGAAATAAGGAAATGTGATGTTTGTACTGATCAGTAGTTGAATATAATTATGTATGTAATGAAGTATGCTTGTGAGAGAGAGAAATATTCTTGGTGTAACTAATTGCTAAACGCAATTAGCGCAGTATGTGAGTTGGAAAGGAACTAACAGCATTCGTTAGCTTCGAAAAGCAGTTTCCAACTGGTCTATACACGTGTGAACATCAGCTTATATATGAATGAATGAAGCACGGGAAAAAGAGGTTTCACATGCAGTACTAATGTAAGAAGAATGTGTGTATATGTGGGTGCACGTGCGTACATGGCGATATGTATATAAGTATGTACATGCATGTAGAAGTGATTCTACACTGGCATCACGTATTCTTCGATTTTGATCATATGACAATGACATACTAGCTGGTGGCTAGTAAACATCGTTCATTATCCAAGAGTGATTTTATTTCCATAAAAATGAATTAATTTTAAAAATATGCATGTAAAAATATAAAACAATCAAAGAAATTTTATTTATCCTCAACAAAATTCATCATGTAAAGAAACTATCATCTGCAGAGTCATCACTACTGTCACAATAAATGATCCTCACTCCTGGGAGACACGTATTTTTCAGACAGTGTTTTTTTTTTTTAGAACAAAAAGTGCATCTTGTAAGACAGAAAAAAAAAATGGTAATCGTCTATTTTTTTCACAAGGGAAAGAAGCCATATGATCTTTTTTGTAACATACAAAATATCATACTTAAAAAAAAAAAATACAAATTATTTTTAAAATGTCTTTTTTTAGCTCGAATATTTGTAAGCTTTTCAATTTTTGATTAGACTTCACTTAACTTTAACCTCACCGCCACATGGCTTTGAAGAATTTTAAAAATATTTTTGAAACTTTAATTTAAATTATAATTAAAAATAAAAAAGATGAAAAAAATTCTTATAGAAATTCATTATGCATTGAAAATGTTTTCTTCAGACTATAATGTCCTTGAAAAGCTTAAATAATAATGGCATAGTTTTACTTTTATTGCATTTTTAATTTTTATTTTACTATCCGAAGCAGATTTTCGGAAAAAAATTGGTTGAAAAAAAAACAAAAAAAATCCCAGATGATTTACTTACTACTACATTATTACATTCCTCAACCAACGAGTACTGCGTAAAACAAATTTTCAATCCAAAATTTAATTTCTTGAAATTTCATGAAATTACGTGAAGAGGGGTAACAGCTGTGAAAAAATAAAATTACCAAGATTTTCTAAAAATAATTTCATTCATTTGTGAATAAGTCCTGAAATTTTAATTAAAATCCCACAATTATTTGACTTTTTGCAAGAATTTCCAAAAAATATGAATTTCGTAATGATTAGTAAGTAAATTCTGGTAAAAATTTGGTCACCCGTTGATAAAAATTTTTTTTTTTTTACCAAAACTTCGAACGTGTTGGAAAGAATTAATTTTAAGAATAATTAAAAAAAAAAATACTTAGATTTTATTTCTACTTTTAATAACAAATTATAAATATTTTGACGATAAAACTTTGTTTTTATTAAGTTTGAACTTTGGAGCCCTTTTTCTTCGTGCTATGCTGTTTTTTCAGCGAATTAGTGAAGGTGCCTACCTAGTATGCAAAAAAGCTCCTGATGAGTGAATATAATTTCAAATCAAAGAACATCTGCTGAAGGTTGGATGAAAATAAAACACCTGTCAAAGATTTTTATTTATTTTAACGTTTACATTAAAATTTAAAGGGATAAATTATCTCTTCAAAACGAAAAAGTATGTAAAAGTATTCTTAAAATTTATATAAAAAACTTTATGGCATCATTATCGTATTAAATAGCAAGAAGTTAAACTAAAAAAAGTATATTTTATTCGGTCGAGCTAGCTCGAAACGAGTTCACTTTCATTTATGGTGCTAGGTACTACAAAAAAAAAATTTTTTTTTACATCTTCTTAGTTATAAAAAAAGAAAATACGAAACAAATATTTTCATCTTTAAGAAAAAGCTCAAATTTGTTTTGGCTTTTAAATATATCTTTTTTTAAACTTTCTTTATTCCAAATAGATCAATTTTAAAATTAGTATAAAGTTTCTGAAAACTTTCAGCCACAATGTCAGAATATGTACCCAAAAACTGAATCCAAATAGAAAAGACCATTTTATTACCCCAGACCAAAGCGCTCATTTAAAGTTTTAAAAATTTAAGCTTATTTTTTGGTACAAATAACGAATTCAGTAGTAATGATTTTTGCAAGACAAACTCACTAATCATCACTCTTAGTTACAACAACATGCCAAGCCGAACTTGCTAACCATGAAAATTACAGCGGTAACGACTAAGATTAAAGTTCATGCCAGTGTCACTAATATGGAAAAAATTGACTAATGAAATGTAGTTACAATATTTTATAAATCAATTAAGTTCAAAATAATTAAATTTAACATGACAACTTTTTTACTGACTAAATTTCAAAGGAAAGTTTGGTAACGTCTTTCTTACATAAGAAATAAATAAAATATTAAATTCGACTTTTTTCTACTCACTTGACCAATTATAAGACCAATGTGCCATTGTCCAGAAGTGGCGAATTTTTCCAAATAAGATTGAACAAGTTCGTCAGCCAACACAGTTCGACCCATGATTTATTTAGGTCTTTGCACCGGACAAACAAGGCTACAAGAATTAGTTCCCTTTTACGTTTGCTGGATGCTAGACTTTTAACTAAATTTAAATTAACTGTTATTAGCAGTCAATATTTATAAGTTTTTTAATTTTTATAAGTTCTATATAAATTGCAGGAGATTTAAAACGGTTAAAAAACAATAAGGTTTCATGGATATTACAAACAAAATTGACTATAATAAGAATATATAATAATGATTTCAAAAATCAAATTTCAACTATCTGCTCTTATTTTTTTTGTTCATGGATTTTTTTAGATTAATTCAATTACTATTGCAAAAACATTAACTGCAGTTTTCAAAATTCAGTTTTTTTTTTATTACAACTTCAAAATGAGTGGCAAAAGCCAATTTTCTTTTAAAACAAAACTCAGCTTTGGCTGGTCTTGTATTTTCTAGCTTTTCATAAATGATAAAAATGAGGTATTAAGCCAGAATGTTACTTTAATCTTAATCTTCACAATATTTCATTTCTGCATGCTACTACAGATTCTTGGGTTATTCACTCACTCACATTCATACATACACTCTTAACTTATAATACACTTTCTATTTCAGTCAGTGACTTTATCGTTTGTTTCAAGAAACTACCTCGAACTTATTCTCTAGTAAGTTCATTATTACTCTTACAAACAATAAACCGATATCTTCATCTGTAGAAAAGTAAATCTTCAGATTTTTCCATACATAACCTGTTTACACTTTCTGTGACTCATAACATGAATGCTGCACATTCTTAATTTAAACTTTAAATTTTAAAGATTGTGATATTTAATTTATTGTTTCACCTTAACTGAAGGTATGTAATTTGTTTCAAACAATACTTTGCATTCGAACATTCTGCAAGTTACGAACATTACCTTGTGATGCACTTTGATTGACTATAAGTGACTATATACTTTGCAAATTTCGTATTTGATTTTTCATCAAATAATTTGTCAAGAACTGTATTCAATGTCGAATAATTCGATGAGAACATCATGAACATTTTCCGTCTCATCTAACATTTACATTCTGTATCATTGTGAACCTTATTGATTTAAAAACTTATATTGTTTGTTCAAATATTCTATTGTTTAATATTCAAAAGTTTTCGTTTTATTTCACAAATTGAAATTTTATTTAGTGGAAGAATAGCTTTGGGAATGAACACCATCTTTTAAACCTACTGTAACATTGTTACATCTAACCGACTAAATATTTTTTCTTTAAATAACAAAAACACCTTCGGTAAAATAAAAATTTACTGATACGGAAGTTAGTAAAAAATATGAGGAGTAACTGACCATGAAAAAATATTTTCCACAATACTAAAAAATAAAAATAAGATCCAAAGTTAATTAACGAATAAATGCTGATCGTTTCGATTGAAATTTGATAATTCTGATTATTTTTTTTTTAATTAGCAAAACTTAGTTCCTAAAGTAAAGTAGTTTGATTTTTTTGGAGTTACCTATATTGACTGTGAGTGTAAAAAAAAAATAGCCTGAAATTTTATGAAAACTGAAATTATTTTTGCGGGAAATGCTGACTTCCTTCACTATTTTTGTTTCAACGTGAAGAAATCTTTATTTGTAAAAAAAAAAAAAGAAAAAAAAAATCGACGTGTGCTTCTACACCAGTAAAACTACCGGACCCGTTCAGATATTTTTGGTGTTGTTAAAGCTAAAAGTTGAAAGTAAACTGTTGAATCAACAGTTTTCAACTAGCAACACTGATCTAGTTGAAAAAAATCGATAAAAAATTTAATGTTAAAAATAAAATCAAATGTCATTTTCAAGTCAAGTGTAAACGTTTTTAAATAATTTTTAACTTTTTATTTTACAACTGCTTGATTTTTTTCTTATGGACGATAAATTTTTTTAAAAATAAGTATTTTTATTTTTTGTTTGTTTTAATAAAGTTTTTTTGTTGTCATAATACTACACAAAAGAAATAAATCACTTAAGGTAAAAATATTTTCAAAGTTTTTTTTTTTAATGATGTTCCGTATTTTACTTGATTATGGTGCGATTTTTTTATGAGCAGTGTGGTAACAATTTTGTTGACAGATGAAGAAAGACTTGTTGTGGAAGTGGCTGTTTGGTTTAAGAAAGTAAGCGCGCGAATAAGAGAGGTGCAGGGTCTAAGCGTACTTAACCGGCGTGGATTCGAGTTACAACTGAAGTTCACTGAAGCATGGGTCCCAAAGGGACAGCTTATATACCTTTCAGGCTTTCAGAGATTCCAAATCTTAAGATTTTTGGCGCAAAACCGGATCTGAGCCAATGAGATTGCTTAAACTGCAATCTAGAGCACTGATTGGCTAATACATTTATGTTGGAATAATCCAAGTTCAATAACCTGTAACCGGGGGTGGATAGCTTATGCTATTCTACAGACTCTGCTGAAGACACTCTGCAGGGAATTTTTTTATGCAAAAAGTATTTTTACAAAATATAATGAATTAATCCTTAAATTTAACTTTTTTTTTTTTTTTTTCAAAACTAATGTCTAGAACAGATATTAAAATTTAAGAGTCTTTTCCACTTGTCAAAAATGTGCACAATTTTGTTTGAAGGTATCTCGTATTTCTTGACAATGGGATTGTCAGCAATGGCCAAAATTCACATATTCCATGGATGCTTGTTGGTTCCCTTTTCTCAGGCTTTGAAGCCAGCTATACTCTTATTGTTTGAATGAAATAGATAAACAAAATTCATTAATTTATGTAAATAAATTCATAACCCAAATCATCTTTCCCATTATAAGTGGACAAACCATCACTAATGATCGTAGAAACTAGTTCAATAAGGTACCTCCAATTATTTTCAATACCTAAGTTTCAAATTGACTTTTTAAAAATAAAAAGTTTTCTTGAATCTTTAATTTCAGCTTTAATTGAAAGCTAAATGATTAAATTTACTATTTCCAGTAAGCAAAATATTCTGGTGTATTTAAAATAGAAATTGTATTGATTTGAATCTTAACTATTTTAGAATTTTCAAAATTCATCATTTTTTCATTCATTGACAAGTTTGTAAACAAAAGTTAATTCTCAGATTTAAAAATATTGCAAAAATAAAGTATACATCTGTGACATTTATTTTTGGAAAGTTAGAAAGTTAGAAAATTCAAAGTTAAATTAATCTGATTTACACAAGTATTATTTGTTTAAAGCATGAAATTTAGACTCAAGCTATTTCTTAATCACAGAGGTCATAGCTATATTAAGTGATTGATGACAGCTAAATGTGGTAATAAGCAAAGTATTTTTTACCAGAATTGAAATAACTGTTTGAATTTTTTTGCTGTAAGGTGAAGGTGAAGGAACCATGAAACATCTGACATTTTAATGTAACATACGAAATATCATACTTAAAAAATTTTCTATACATAAAAAATATAATTATTTTAAAAATTTTTTGGTTTGAAAATTTGTATTAAGCTTTGCAATTTTCATTTAGTAAATTTAGTCTTCACTTAATTGCTTAATAACCTAAATGCCACAAGGCTTTGAAGAATTCTTAAAATATTTCTAAAATTTCATAAATTATTATAATTAAAAAAGAAAAAATGAAAACAATTCATGTAAAAATTCATTATTCATCAAAATTTGTTTTTCAGATTATAATGTTCTTTATTTATATATATATATATATTTTTTTTTTTTTAAACTTTAATCCAAAAAGAAAAGCAGGAAGGTAAATCCCAAAGACCCGATCCTAATTAATATTAATATTTTAATATTAAAAAATGATACAGGTGGAGGACTGGACTTTTTGAATGGTTTTGAATTTCGAAATTTATTTTATATTATATATATAAAGAACATAGTCTGAAAAAGAATTTTACATAAAGATGGTGCCACTAATAAAAATGATTTTTATAAAGTACTGACCTTCAAATGGCATGTGACAAAATTTTTGCCCAATCAGATTACAGTTTACAGATTACAGTTATTTAAGTAAAGCTGCTGTTGCAAATTTTCAAAACAATGGAAAAATCTGAATTTCATGTGTAGATAAAGCAATACTTTCTGATGGAAAAAAAATACTGTTTGAGTAAAGCAATGGCGTGGTAAGTGTTATTTGAACTTTGCTCTATCCGAAACAATGGTTAAGAGGTGGTATGCTGATTTTAAATGTGGTTGTACAGACACAAATGATGCTGAACACTCATGTTGCCCAAAATTGGCAGTCATCCTGGAAAATACAAAAAATCCACAAACTCATTTTGGCTGATTGTAAATTGAAGTTGCATGAGATAGAGGAGTTGAGCATATCAGAAGGTAGTGTATTCACCATTTTGCATGAACATTTGGCAATGTGAAAGCTGTGTTCAAAGTGGGTGTTGTGTTTGCTCACAGTCGAACAAAAACAACAATTCGTTGACAATTCAGAGTGTTGTTTGCAAGTGTTTCAACGTAACAAGAAGGAGTTTTTGCATATGTTACAATGGATAAAACATGGATCTACTACTTCACTCCAAAGTCAAATCAGCAGTTAGCTGAGTGGACAGCAGCAGGTGAAAGTTGTCCAAAGCAACCAAAGATGCAGACATGAGCAGGCAAGATTTTGGTCTTCGTATTTTGGGATGCACAAGGTATTTTGTTCATTGATTACCTTCAGAAAGGAAGAACCATCAATAGCAAATATTATATAGCAATATTGGTGTGTTTTAAGGAAGAAATCACCAAAAAATGGCTACAAATGAAGAAGAAAATTTTTTAAAGTTGTTGTTTTATTAGTTAGGCCCGAGAGTTATTGAGTGATGTGTTAGATAAAAATAGAGAGCTCAATGGATATTATTCAGAGCAATATGATATACAGAAAAGAAAACTCAATACATAATTAAAAAGTTATAAATTTATATTTATTTCAGCAATCATGTAAAATATATATGCTCATTTTCTTTTTTTTACCTTTGTATTTGAAAGTTTTTTGTTTTAATATTGATTATTTTTAGTTTTGTGTAAATTGAGTGTATATATTGTGTGCATATATGGGTCTGTGAGGTGTGTTTGTGTTTTGCATGTGATTATAACTATCCACTGTATTGTTTTTGTAAATTTTTTCTTATGTGATTTATTTTTGTATATGTGTGGTTGGTATATGTGTTTTTTTAAATTTTGTGACATTTCCAGTATGATCACAACTTTAACGTTAAGCTGTATACTTCTCTACCTTTCACTTAACCTCAATATTTCTTGCATTTTTTATTTTACTATTTGGAGCAGATTTTTTAAATTAGTTTAACTTTGATAAAATAACAAAAAGTAGATGATTTAGATTTTCCAAGGATCCTAAAACTAATAAAACAAATTTTTGATGCAATATGTAATTTGATGAAATTACATGGAGGGACGGAGTAATAGATGTAAAAATATTTTTACCAAGATTTTTAAAAAATAATAATTTCAAAAAGAATTTCATTAAATGTGAATAAGTCATGAAAGTTTCATTAAAATCTGACAATTATTTGATTTTTGCATTAATTTCCAATACCTATAGTAAATTCTGGTAAAAATTTGGTCACCCACAGATGAAAAAAAAAGATTTTTTACCAAAATTTTGAATGTTTTAGAAAGGATTGAAACATAATTAAAAAAATACTTTGATATTCCTTTTTAATAAAAACATAAATATTTTGATGATAAAACTTAGTTTTTACTAAGTTTGGGGCCTTTTTTCTTCATGCTATGCTGTTTTTTCAGTGAATTGGTGAAAGTACCTAAAACTAATCTATCGTTTGTTGTATTTTATGTTGATGCAACTGTTTATTTCTTTAAATTTTCATTGTTTCTTCTTTGTTTTACCACCATATGCTCATCATAATATCTGGAAAACATACATCATTTGAGTGGAACACCAGCACCCAAGATATCAAAATCAAGCAAGACACAAATTTAAATCTCTTGAAAATATTTTTATAAATTAGAAAAACTGTGACACCAAAATCCACAGGTACATTGTATTAGCAAAAAATGCCTTCCAAACATTAATGTTATATCCAGTGTATGGTTGCAAAAACAAAGATGAAAATGTCAACAGTGTGTATTGACAAGTCAATGACTTGACTCAAGTCAATGCCAGTATACATACACCCTTGTATAAATTATTGAAACAACTGCTTTAATTTCTTTTCTTTCACCACACAGTTAGTTTTAGACCCACTGGAGTGACAGGGTGTAATCGATTTCTATTTTTTACTTAGATTAGGTCATTTGCAGTGGTGTGCAGTAAAATTTTTGAGGTGTATGATGAAATTTGTTTGACCTTGAAAAATATTGCATCATCTGTGATTGTATCAGATTTTTATCATGCCCGGATACTATTGTCTCGACTGTCGATTAGTTGTTCTGTGACTATTGTCTGTGATGGACGTTACTCGAAGGGAGTGTATGAAAATTGTAATGCATCACGAACATGCTAACAAGCTTTACAGAGAGATCGCAGATATTGTTGGTGTCAGCCATTCAACTGTCAGTTGTGTCATCAAGGCAAAGAAACAAACTGGATCCATCAGTCGAAAATGTAAAATAAAATGCCGTCGGAAGAGAAAAACAACACTAAGAGATGACATATATGTGATCAAGGGAAATGTGAAAGATCCTAAGAAGACATTATTTGTTTTGTTTCAATTAATTTGCACAAGGGTGTACTTATTGATTAAATAAAGAAGACGAGAAAACTATATTTTTCTCATCAACACATTTTGTCCTGCAAAGAGTTGAAATAAATTTTATTTTAAATAAAGTATCTATAAACAAAATTGTTGGCTACTAGAAAAAAATTGCTCATAAATATTCGCAAAATTAACTGAAATTACTAAACATTTAAAAATGCCATAGTTCATATTTGAAGAGAATTTTTTCATGTTCAGTAGAATATCATGTTATGAGATGTTAAAATGGTGTAAATTAACCATTTTTGGGGGGATTTTTTATATTGTTTGTTGTATATGTTGGCTTAGAAAAGTATTGTTTCTATTAGGAAAGGTGAGACTGGGAAAAAATTGATAGTAGATTAATATTTCAGTAATATTTGATAATGGTGCTTCTAAGAATTTTCCTTCTGAGTAAATTATTTTCTCTTTTGCTAAATATGGCATTTTTAGGTTGAAATTGTGGTCAAATTTATTTCTGTGTATGATCAGTGCATTTTTTAAATTATTATTTTAGAGGTCTCTTCTGTGTTTTTATTTTCTGCATGTTTCTCCAATGTACTGTGAAGGGCAATTTTGGCAACTTATTTTATATATGCCTGCCTCTGAGTTATTACTGTCTTGGATTTTTTTTTTTAGATCTGATTATATCCATAATAGTTTTTAAAGTGGTTGTAATCATTTGGATGTTGTTTAGATGAGATAAATTGTTCTGGATAATGGATGTTATGGAGTTGGCAGATAATACTATGCCACTACCCGGCCGGTCGCTGTTGGTTTCGATCCAGATAGCTGGTCGTAGATTGACTCTGTCACGGTGATCTCCCTTGTCCCACGTTGTGCTGATTAATCACATGGTAGTCACGTGAGTTCTCCACTAGTTGTCTCTCTGCCGAACTAAATAAAACCGGGAAGTGTGCATACAATTAAGTAATAAAAGAAAGAAATATAGCACCAAGAAAAATAAGTGGACTGACGTCTGAAGTGTTGGGAAATAATGTCTTTGTATACAGAATATACACAATAGTCTCTTGAATAATTCCCAATCCCTGCTTCTATCAAACTGGTAGTGGAACGGAAGTTTCTTAAGTAAATCGAATTATTCTCCTAAGTAATAACAAGAAATCTGGCTGGCCACAGCTCACTGCTCTGAACAGAGTTCTAAGTTTGTTGTTGGTCTAGTCAACTTGTTGCTTGTTTTCTGGAATGTTACAGGAATTGTCGAAGTGCTGGGTTGCAGGTAGGTTGGTGTGGTTCATCATCAGAAAAGGAATCAAGGTGGATTTCCTTGTTCTGGGTTGGATCGCTCTCACCAAGACCTCTGAAAATTCTCTTCTTCTCTGTCTCTTAACTCTGGTTGGTTGATTGACAACAGGCTTCTCTACGGTTGGCACCCAACGGCATGGCAATCATCTCTCTGTCTCTTTACTTCTTCAACTGGGAATTGTCTTTGGCAGGCAGCAATTTTCTAAGGTTGGCACCCAACTGTGTGGCAATTATCTCTGTAATTACGTCTCTGGACCGGGAACTCAAACTCTCTGCCACTTGAGCTGCAACTCAAAACTTTGCAAAATCACTTTTCGTCTGTTTTTAACTCTAGTTGGCCGGCATCAGGCTTTTCTATGGTTGGCGCCCAACGACATGGTGCCTATCTTTGTTGTTACATCTCTGTGCTGGTAGCTGGAAGTTTCTTCAACGGGAACTCGAACTCAGCTGGAACTCATCTCTGGAACTGATTTTGGTCCCTCGGGACCCTATATTTATGCCCATGCCATGGTGCGGGGCTGACAGTCGCTGGGTGTCGAACCCCTCATCTCAGCGACCATTAGAATACCGAGGTTATCTGCTACTCGTCATTGCCTCTGGTTTACCCAGTGGGATTAATCTGGTTTCCATGATGTCAATTGTTGGTCGTCTCCTTCTTTCGGCACTTGTTTACAGGACCAATGAAATTCCTCTCCGTCTTACGACATCATCTTCTCATACTCCTTTTCTGGGCTGAACTTAACCGAATTTTCTCTCTCAAAATTTTCTTTCTCACAAAACAATTTTGGGGATTTTTTTCTTAAACAATCGCTATTAACCTTTTTGAACTGGCTTCACCCAAAACAAGTTGACAAGGGTCCATTGACATTGTTACCCAGATAAAAATTTTTTCACACTTGTGTTTTTAATATCCATTTCTGAGTCACCGATATTTTCAAGCGAAGGGAAATGTTTTCGTTATTTGGTCTTATCCTGGTGTCAAGTAAAAAGGTCTCTTAAAAGTGAAATTTCTTTTTCCGCTATTTCTAATGCCCTGCGAAAAAAAATAACATTTGAATTTATCTTTTAGGTTTAGAATGACAATTGTTAGCTTTCTTGGGTGGGTCAAAATCGACATTTATTCTTCTTGGCATTGAAACAAATCTAAGTCTTTTCTTTCTTCTTCTTCTTTCTCCAGTTTAAAATGACAACAGAGAAATACCATTTGTTATCTTTCATTTTTGTTTTCTTTTCCTTCGCTCCTATTTGGAGAATAAAGAAAAATGTCTTTTAGTGCGTTCACCCCTGATCTATAATAGCAATTAGAATATTTTCCAGTTATAGTTCATGATTAATTAATAAAATCAATTACCTTCGATCTGCACCAAAATATTGTTATAATACTATGTATCTGTTCTTGTTTAATTTATTATTATGGATAATGTTTTGTTGTGGTTGTGCATTTTATGTGCTTTTGAAGTATGTAACATTAATGATGAGGAAATACACATGTTATTTTTAATGAAACAAAATAAAGAATTTATTTACAATTTTGCACATTTGAAGTTTCAGTAGCTTGATTAAGGACAAGTAATCAAACATTAAAGGTTCATAGTTTCAAAGAATTTTCAAGAAGAGAAAATGTTCATATTAAATCATCAGACACAAAGTAAATTTCCAAAATGCTTGAAATAAATTGAGAGAGTTTGTTTTCCCCATAAAAGTTATATGGTTGTATTTACCATAAATAAAAAGATATATTTTAAGGTTATAAGCTTATGAGTTGAATAGAGTTCTTTGAAATTTCACTACTCTCATCAGAGGCTGATAATGTATCAGCGTGTAATTTGACACAAAGATTATTCAGATACATAAGACTCTGCTCCTTTTTCTTTTTGTTGAAGGCAAGTAGGTGAAGAGGAAGAAGGAGAGATAAAGCAGCACAAGGGAGAAAGTGAGAGGATAGCAAATGCAGGTCACCAGGACATTTGTGTCTGATTGGCAGCCTGAGAATCTTCTGCTACATTGTGACTGATTGTTCTCTCTCTCTATCTATCTATCTATCTATCTATCTATCTATCTATCTATCTCGCTCTGCTCTTTTCTCTTTGATTCAACTATATCAAAAAGTGATTTGACACCAGCTCACTACTTTTTATCAGTTTGTAAACTGCTCCCTTTTCATTGGTTTCAGTAAATTTTCACATAGGCTTACTAAACTTTGCCTTGGTCTTTTCTTTAGCCTGGAGCCTATCCCTTTTCTATTGGTCAAAACAAATTTTGCACAAGCTTGTGAATTTGAAAAAAATTAAAGAGAGTTATTTCTATTTCTTTCACTACACCTATCTTTTTGTATTATGAAAAAAGTGAGAGGGATACTATAGGTTTTTGAATGTGTTTTCTATGTATGTTTCTTCATTGGATAAATATTGGGGCTGCAAATTCTTAATGCTCTTAATTAGAAACCTATTACTAGACTAGATTTGATTTTAGAAGAATGGTTTGACTAGAAACTGATCAGGTCATTTTTGTTGGTAGCTTTTCTGTAGATGTCAAAATTGAGAATTATTGTTTCTGTATATTATGATATTGTCAGATTTCATAATATTTGATTACACAGAAAATCTGAGCTTATACACACAGATACCTTTTCATGAGCCAGTACAAAAAGCATAGACATTTATTCATTCACCAGTAGAAAAGCTTTTATCATAAAATAGTTGGTTCACCAAGTTTTACCATAAACAAAATAGATACAATCTCTCTTTTATTAACCAATCAGCAGTTAGAAAAAAATTAAAAAGTTAATCGGAATCTATTTTCCAAAAATGCATAAAAATGCGTGATTTTTTCTTTATCTCTAGAGAGCCACATTTGTTGACCAGACACCAGGTCCAAGGCAACCTGCATTTTCTTATTCTCTCACCTCTTTTGTATTGCATTCATTGTTTCTCCTCCTTTTTCATATCCTGTTGACAAAGAAAGAAAGAATATCACAGAGAGCTACCAGATGCCAAGTCCAGATGACATGCATTTTCTCTCTATTTTACACAACATTAATTGATTTTCCTCTTTCCTCATTTACTTGTTGATAACAAAAAAGTAAGAGAAACAGATATAATTTTGCTTATTATGATTGTACACAGTGAAAATTAGTCATATTTTTCTTCATAAATCCATTTCGTCTGACTTTAAGAAAACCAAACCCTAAAATACACATATTCAAGGAAAGCTTAATGAAGAACTTTCAAACAAATGTTACTTCATAAATAACAAGAATTGATGTTAATTCTTGTTAAATAAATCTTACATTTATTAACAGAAACAAGACATTTATCCTTCTATTAATGTTTGTTCAATATTCTAATTCTTTCAAATGTGGCAAACTCGGTTATGTTAGGCACAAAGTCATTTCACAAGCGCATTTAATACTCCATACCCTGAACAGAACACGCACACATACCTTCTGATCCCTACATAATGGTGAACCTGCATAGAACACACAGCAAAACCTCCTGATATTCCAATCGTCACTACACAATATCAAGGAAGGGAAGAGAATAGTTGGTTTCTATTTTTAAAGGTGAGAAGTCTATTTGCTGTTAAAAGTTGGTTGACAAGATCTGTGATTTTGTGGATTTAGTAGGGAATCGTTTATGTATCTGAGACAGGAAGAGTTTCGTGGTAGAATGTTTTTATTTTTTTAAAAAGTCCCTTTCTAGAAACTAAAAATAGACAAGCGTGGACGCCGCTGAGAAGCAATCCCATAAGTAAACCAAATTTTTGCCTATAGAAGTGGTCATCGGAAGTAAAGAAACATTGCTTAGTGATTATATGGCATAGTTTTCACTTCCCTATACTGCTGAGTGTAAAGATTTTATGTCTAAACTGGCCATATATTTGTCTTTGATGTCTATGTTTTTTCATTTGTTTAAGAAGTCGACAGATTTTTTGTATGTGATGGGCTGATTGTGCTGAGGAGTGGTGTAAAGATTTTCTTTAGTTTGCCAGCTAGTTTATGTGGGTCGCCACCTATTCCTGATATGATGAGTCTCAGTGGTATGTCTGGCTTTTTGGTTTTTGGTAGTTATGTGAAAGGGACTTATCAGCTGAGTGTACACTGTTGTGGTAGTGTTCACCAGTATGAGTCTTCGAGGTATTATTAATTAGCCTCCATTTAACCTTCTTGGCTTGGGTAAACCAACTGTTCATTTTTAATCCTTATGCCATTAGTCGTGTTAAAGAAAAAAATGTTTTTGTCACTAAGATCAAAGACATCCCCATGCAAATATAAACAGGAGAATGAGATATACTATATTTTTATAGATTAACAGAGCATTCTCTAACGGCTTCTCGTCGAAACTGGCGGAGCTATGTGGGGATAAACTTTATTTCTAATGAACACTGCCAAACACTTTTTTTAGCACTAAACAACAGTAACACAATCACAATAAATAAATAAAAAAATTATGCCACTAGCAACTCTCTTTCCAATCCATTATTTTACTGGCGTCAAGAGATGCCATAATTTGAAATAAGTATTTTAATACGATTGTTATTTTTTTTTCTTTTTAACCAATGCTATTTTTAAAAGATATCTCTTTCGCTTAAAATGTTTTCGTTTCATTTCATTCCAACTGTAAAAAGACGAAGTATTAATTAAACAAATCATTGATTATAGCAGATTTCAAGTATTACCTAATTTAAAAATATATATATTCTAAATTGCTTTTTGAAGATTTAATTAAAACTAAAAAAAACAAATTTCGGAAAGTAATAAATATCGTCAATCATACGAGAAGGCGGCTAGGGAAGAAAATGGTATTTTTACTTGAGCGCGGAATTTGAAATACTATCGTTTGGATTAGGTAAGTTTTTAAGACGTCTAAAACTATATATGGTGACGTAAAAAATTGTTTGAAACTAGTTGAATAACTCTTTAGAAAAATCTATAATATGTAAAATTTATTTATGAAAAATAACTTTTTAATGGAATGTTTGAAGTATTAATTTATTCAATAAAAAACTAAAAAACGATGTTTTTTAAAATTACTTCAAATCAAAAGTCTCATTTTAAGCTAAAGTAAAAAGTGGTGATTTGGAAATTTTGTATTCCTCAATCTGCATTCGCTACTATAGTAATCAAAAACTATGTATGCAACATTTATTTTTTCAAAGTGAACACTTTACTTTTTTGTTGAGTAAACAAAACAACTAACTGATACAGTTTTTTTTAACTAACTTCATTTCATAGTATTCAAATCCTTTCTGTTTTTCACAATCTTATTGAAATGTAGCAAAATTAAAAATTACAAAACCGGATAACTTTCTGAAAATTAATTTTTATTTGATGACAAGACAAATTGGCATAAAAAAAAAAATATTATCTTCTTTATAACTTCCCCGACAATTAAATTATTACCAAAAAATTATATTTCTTTTTTAAAGGCATGAGAACCTAGTAAAGTAAAAAAAAAAAGTTAGAGAGGAAAACAAGTTAACGTTCCACATCACTCCGTAAAACATTTCACACTGACTGAATATGTAAAAATTTAAATAAAATTAAAAAAAGATTAGTAATGAGAAACAAACACAATAACTGTGTAAAATATATATATTTTTTTTTTCATGAAATCTAATCTTTTTTTTTCATTTGAAAAAGAAAGTGCTAAAGAAAAAAAGTCATCAAATTTCAAAAGCTTAAAAAGGTGTTCTAGTCGAATTGTTATGGTGCTTTAGTGGTGAGAGTCAGAGGGGCATCAAAGAAAAAAAAAAGAATTTAACTTTTAAATTAACTCCCACTTTCTTTCATAGAAAGTTTTTTTTTATTGTTTTTCAAAAAAATAGCACAACAAAAACTTTTCATGAGTCAGTCAGTTAAGTGCCATAATACGTGATACACGCTTTTCTTCTGCAGAAAGAACTGACTGACTGGGCATCTCGCAGTAGGTTGTATGAACTCTACCCTTAACCTCTTAATAATGTTTCTAATTGCACATTAACTTCCACAGCTTATGTCATTTCTCTTTAATAAATTTCTATTTTAATATTCAAAATGTATATTTTATTATTCCACACTAATTCACACATTCCAAATGACAACCAACCTTCTGATGATTATAACTCTGCATAAATCTTGTAAGCTGTAGGGAGTTCGGTTAAGTTAAGTAAGACACAAAGCCAAATCAAAGAAACATTATCAGCTCCCGACGCTACACTGGTGACTCCCGACATTTGAAAAGAACACGCAACACGCACCTCACTTTTTACTGGCGACCCCGAACTGACGCGGAAAAAAAACGTCTAATGGAAGGATGAATTCTTCACTAGCGACCCCTGAAAGTCCAGGAAACATGCACCCATCTTCTTCACTGGCAAACCACGATGCAGAAAAAGAACACCTAAATGAAAGGATGAATTCTTCACTGGTAAACCCCAAATTCCAAACCCAGCAAGGAAAATGCAGTGGACAAATTCCTACTACCTACTCTAGCAACCCCCGATGTCCAAAAACAAAAATGAAAAATATTTACCATGACATAAAAAAAAAAATACAAAACTCGAGCATCATGGCAGAAAATGGCAACTCAACCTTCTACAGGAAAAGAAATAAGGAAAGAAAGTAAAAAACAGAGCCCAACACCTGTGAATTAACCATTGTCTAATATACACTGATAAAATATCAATCTCTACCAACAAATGGAAACATTTTCAATGTATTCACAACTCCAAAGATAAGTACCAAAAATATACCCTTTTTTTATTGAATACAATTGTTTAAATTTATATGAAACCAACCTTATCAACTTGTTTCACGCCTTTTCACTGAATAATACACATTTCTTTCCTGATTTCATCAAATTTCAAGAGTCCTAAAAATTTTCAATAATTCCAATTTCAAATTTGACGCCGAAAATATCAACCTCTCATAAGAACAATGGAATTTAGAAAAAGAAAAAAAACATTCCACATCAACACTTCAAACACTTTTAATGAAACAAGCTGCTTGACAACTTCAAATATTTAAAACTGTAAAAAAATGCCCCCCCAAAAATCCCGAATTTTATTTGTCTTAAAAAAAAAATGTTTCAATTTTCCCTGTATCCTTACATTACTTGAAAATGTGACCTTTGACATGCGAAAAAACTAAACATACCTACTGTTATGGAAACACATCTCAACCCACCAAAAAACAGCAACCAAAATGAAAACTATTATTTGAAAAAGTGACAACAGATACCAATAAAACTCCTTCAAAGCTGACTCAAGTAGAAGGGAAGTTATGTAGCTTACATAATTATAATCAACTCTCTTCTTCACTTTTACAAAAATGACATGTGAAATACTGGTTTTTCCCAAAAAAAGGATTGACCATCTGCTTAAAGAAAAAGTGAAACCAGATTTCGCAAGTAGGTGTTAAAATGATTTTTGATGAATGGGAGCGACTTGCAAGACCAAAAGGACTTCTGTAAGTGCAAAAATATCTAGATTACAATAAAAGGACTTCATCAACCTCAGTCACATGGAAGACAACACTAAAATGTAACTTTCAATTTCAAGCAACTCTGACATTGTCCTCTTTCCATTTCTCCTTATCTATTTCAACAATTACTATTAGAACATTTTGTATGAACTCTACCCTTAACCTCTTAATAATGTTTCTAATTGCACATTAACTTCCACAACTTATGTCATTTCTCTAATAAATTTCTATTTTAATATTCAAAATGTATATTTTATTATTTCACTCTTCTACACTAATTCACACATTCCAAATGACAACCAACCTTCTGATGATTATAACTCTGCATAAATCTTGTAAGCTGTAGGGAGTTCGGTTAAGTAAGACACAAAGCCAAATCAAAGAAACATTACCAGCTTCCTACGGCTACAATTTAACCCATAACTGGTATGAAGAGATGGATTAATACCTTTCCCAAAAGTTTGCACATAAGTGAATGCAAGGAACTCAACTGTAGTTTGAACTCGGCTCCCCGATTTGTTGTTCCGAGTCGATATCCACTGCACCAGAACGATTAGCAGTCTGAAATAATGATCCTGTGATGACACTGACGATGATTGAATTTTAAACATTAATATAATAATCATTATTAAAAAGTAAAAACATTAATAAACATTATTAAAAAGTAAAAAAACATATCACTTGTCTTTGCTTCGCTTAAACGAATATCTTTTGTTTTTTATGGTCACATTTTTTTTAATCAAGAATCCAAGAATGATCCAACCTAAGTTAGCCTAAGTATTATCAGCACAAGGCGAAAAAAAGACAGCATAATATGAAAAGACCACAAACTAAATAAAAATAAAGTTTTATCATCAAAAAATATTTGTTATTATTAAGGAAAGGACAAAGTGTTAAAAAAAACAAACTTTAATCTTTTGTTTCTGGTGAAAAACATTTGGAAATTCATGCAAAAGAAAAATCAAATATTTGTCAGATTTTAAATGAAACTTTCAGGACTTATTCAACTAATGAATGATTTTATTTGTGAAATTATAAAATCTTCGTAAAATGTTTTTTTTTTTTTGTTTTCACATCTGCTACAACCCCCTACCCCAACTTAATTTCATGAAATTTCTAGAAATTAAATTCTGTCCACAACTTTGTTTTAAACACAGAACTCTTGAGAATGTGTGCAGCTAATCTTTTTTCAGCAGTTACTCCTTTCTCAAAAATCTGCTTTGTATAGTAAAATTAGTGCAATAAGAGTAAGACTATGACATTTAATTAGATAAGCTTTTTAAGACAAGCTTGCTAACCACACCATACCAAGGTTCATTTTAAAATACTTTTTTCTGCTTTTGTTTTTTAACTTGAAGTACATAATACTTTTTTCAAATACGATTATTAGTTATACTTTAAATCCACTAATAAATATTCTTCAAATAAAGTTTCAGAAAAGTATATTTTATTTTTTGAAAAATCTTTGTTTAATAAAGAAAATTGCTATGAAAGATGGCTAAAAAAGGGTGTTAATTAGCTACTTTAGAAAAATTGATTCCAATCAATATAATTTGTTTGAAAAATATGATTCAGAGTATTTTGTTTAATGAAAATAAATCCTTTAGCTTTCAATTAAAGCTAAAACGAAAGCTTCAAAAAATCTTTTTCATTTATAAATTTATTTTAAAACTTAGGTATTACAAATTATCACTAAAAAGTGGAGGTACCTACTAAATAGTAAATAAGATAAGTTAAAAATGGAAAATTAACACGTTTTATTTTTTCCAGAATAAGTTCCCAATTCCCATTGTCAATTCATTTTTGTGCATCAAACCTGTCAAAGACAGCAGCTGTTTTCATCAAAATAAATTATTTCTCAAATTATAGAATAGATGATGTTAATGATATATTATTTCTGTCTATAATGTTAAAAGTTTTAGTTTAATTTTATAATGAAGTAATCAGTGTTATTTCCATCCATTAAGTTCAAGTACTTAGTAATTTCATTTACTTGGCTAATGTTTCTAGAGCATCGTCCAATGGGAAATCACCAGCATGAAACTTTGCATATCACAGGAATGTTTGAATGCCTTTCACATAAAAACTATTATAAATATTTGTGTTGTTTGTCTTAGTCACATTTCTTTTTTACTTTTTACTTCAGTATGTTGAAAATATTGCTTATTTTCTTCCATAGTAATGTTAAAAATAGAAAATATTTCCCAGTTTCCCATATCATAACGCTGCAAAAAAGAGGAAGATGCTAATTCAAATAATTTGTCAAATATGAACTCATTACTAATCACTTGTGAGATTTGTATGCAGTGATCCAGAATTTTCATGTGTATTTAAAATAAACTTATCAGTCATTTTTTTTTTTTTTTGTTTTGTTTCACATTGGGTTTTGAAGATTTTTTTTTTTTCCTAAAGGAAACATTTCGAGTTCATGATCATTTAAAATCTTACTTAAAAAAAAAAAAGTGCCATTAGGGAAAACTAAATCTTTCCTTAAAAATGTTCTTAAAATTACAATTAATTTTATTTATGTTCAGCATTTTAGTCGCATATATGTATTAAATAATATCAGTTATAAAAAACAATTCCTTTAGGTAAATCTATTGACATTTTACTGGCAAAAATAAACTTGGCTAGTTAGTGTCTTGTACTTTAAATTTCAGATTTGTGACTGGCATGAAAAAATGGAAGCATCATCTTGTATAAAAGCTGTTATATTTGCAGCCACACAATATTACAATTGTAAAACAGATTCAGCCCTTGTACATTTACAAAGGCAACTTGATGTAAGTATATGTTAGTTTTTACATCTTTTTTTTTTCTTTCCCATTTAATAATTAGGTAGCTTAACATTGTCCATTTTTCTTATAGCATGTTTCTTCAGGATGTAAATGATCATATTCTCTACAGTTTTTTTGCAGTATTATGTTAATGATTGCCAAATTAGCATAGATTAAGACATAAACTATATAAATGCCCAAGCATTAAGGGTAGAGCAGCTTTTGTTTGCAAGAAAATTGCCACTGAACTGATAAAATACCAAGAAAATTCCACTTTATAACAATGGTGTCAGTTGGTTATCCCTTGAAGACCCTGACTTTGTGGAGGCCTGACTTAAAGGTTTAATGGCAAGAGCTAGTATCTAGAAATTAAGAACAAAGAAAGATGGGGGAACAGATTTATGGATACTTTTTTTTTTTTTCCGGCCAGAGCTGAATGTGGAACTATAATGAAAAAAGTGCAACTTAAAAAGAGATTAGTAACTGCATCATTTAAAAAAAAATGTATTTTAATATTTTGAATTTGTAAAATGTGAAAGAGAAAGTCAAACAGTTGAAGAATTAATTTAAATGAGACTAATTAAAGAAATGTATGATACAGTGCACCAGAAAGGCAAATTTCATTAAGAAAAATGAAACAACACAGAGGAAATGGAGGGGGCATATTTACCCATGCGAATCAAATGAGGTTACAAGACAAATATAAGGACAAAAGAAATGTGTAATATTTTAAATAATAATTATGTAAAACAAAAACAAAATTTACATTTATAGGATGTGTAGAAGAGTTGATGAATAAAGGTTGTTCTGAATATGAGACCAGGCAAGACAGGTCAAGATCTCCATTGATACTTTTAAATGGTCATTTGTGCAAAGGTTAAAATTTCAACTTGGCTTAATTATGCGAGCATGTGTGTACCTGTCAAATTTTTAATGAAGTACCTTAAAAAAATGATAAAATTCCAGTATCTTGATAAAAAATTAAGATTTTCTTTTTCAAGCATATTTTCTTTTATCAAGCATATTTTAAATAATTTGAATCTCATCAATTATGGAAGAAAATTTTTGGAAACTTTTCACATTTTACTTTAGTATTTTTCTCCTGAAAAGGTTTTCTTAAATGAGTTTACCCACCATTTTTATCAGAATTAAAATTCTGTAATTTGAAATATAAACAAGTCTTCTATATCAAGTATTATTGTTTTTATATATCAAACCCATTTTCTTGATGTTTTTGGTAGTTTTATTTTCATCTTTTGAAGCTAATTATCAGTGTCTTATTTGTAGGTTCTTATTGGGATCACTGGTCGCAATGCAAATATCAGATGTTTTTTGCCACCTCAATTGGCAGCCACAGAATGTCTCACTTGTATTGTGGATGTTCTTTCAGATCCAACTACAATGCCACAACTTTCATTTAAATGTATTCTTTTACTTACAAATCTTGGTAAGTCAATGAACTCTTCCTACATTCAGTTTGTCTTTTTGTTCAGTACAGTCATTGGAACATCACTCATGATCAACATTTATTCAACTTATTTACTAAGATTAACATAATTTTTTATATTGATAATAATAAACACATTTTTTATTTCATATATTTTGTCTTTTCACTACTTTTTTTTATTTTACTCTAAGAATCATGTACATCTAAGCATATCATACATTTTTGAATTAAAGTTACATTCTAAAACTAATGAATATTATCTTTCAATATAGCAACTGATAATGATTAAACAGCAATAAAATAAGTACGAGTAAATATTCATTTTAATGCTGTATGTATGTATGTAAATGAAAATTTCTTTTGATGCTATTTACTGAAATCATTAAAAGCTCTTTCTACACTATTTCCAATTTTAATAACATAAATATTTTAGTAAAGGTACAAAATTTAATAAATTAATAAAAATGAACATTAAAATCAAGGATCAAAAAAGAATAACAAAAATTACAGTTACCATAATTTAAAAAGAAAAACAGTTTTTCAGTTTACCTTTTGATGGTAACTGTAAAAATGTTTGATTTTTTTTCCTGTTTGATTTTGATATTGTTTGTTTTTTTTTTTTATTGCAATTATTGTCTATAAGTATTATAATTAGAATTTAAATATCTCAATAAAATATTTATATATTTTTTTTCTACATACAATTTGTGAAAGTGTTACAGAACCTTCTCTAGCAAGTTTAAAAAGACGAAATAAATAACCCTTTGGCTGTCCAGAAAATGGGTGCTGAAAGACAAATTTACCGTAGAAGTTAGAGGCAAAATACGGTTTCTTATTTAACAATAAGAGACAGCAGAAAGCCACATCTTGTTGGTGAGAGATACTGCAGTCGGGCTGCCAGGTCAGGATTGACTACATTGCAGATTCTTTTTTTTGGATTTTGTCGAGAACCCCAAGGTGGACAGCAGAGATGCCTGATGACTGCAGTATTCACTGCACGTGTAGATGGTAGATTTGTAAATGTGTATGATGGATTCAGAAGAGAAAAATTTCCTGGCTCAAAACAGGAACCCAGCCTTTGTAACAGTAGATTTGGCTATTAATTCAATGTAGAGTAGATTATGAATAATATTACTACAAATATATTTCTATGAACATGACAAGAAGGAATTTATATATATATATATATATATATATATATATATATATATATATATATATATATACATACACATTAGCAGTATAGCCTGATGTTGCTCGAGTGTAATGAAATGGTCCTGGTGCTCAGACTCAGCCTAAAGAATATTTGCGTGAAGTTTGGTGAGAATTGGATAAAAATTGTGGATATGTATAAAGGACATACAGACAGATAAACACACACAAACATCTTGCCTTTTATATATATATATATATATATATATATATTATTGATTTTCTGCACTATTGTAAGAACTGTAACCTTGAAACTTCTGAATATCATTTCTTATGTCTTTGTCTATGAGTGTATCAAATTTGATTAAAATCAGACCACTCCTTCTATAACCTGATTTTTTTGATTATCGATTTTCGACATGTATTGGGGGTACCTTGACACAAAACCTAGCTAAGAACACTCGCAGACGCTTATAGTACAACTGTGTAAATTTTCAAGAAAATCGGTTCAGCCGTTTCGGAGTCTATAGGTAACGGACACACATACACACACACACACAAAGTTCCATTTATAAATAAGTTTAGATATATAATTTCCTTTCTGTAATGTTCATGGAAAGAGAGAATAGCAAGACAGTGTTGACTCAGTTTATTAGATAGACAGTAGCGAGGCAGCGTTGGCTCAGTTCATTGTCTTTACTAGTGAATTTTTTCATAATCATTTCACCCCAAGCAAAGCAGAAATGTCATTTGTGCACAGGAGTTTACAGTGAGAGAATAATGTTACAGGAGGTATCAAAGAAAAGATATGGATGGGAATCATGTAGATAAAAGATGGCAACTGACACTGCACCCAAACTCCTGGAGATTGTAGCTGTCAGGGAAGCAAGCAAATGGAAACAAATAGGAAGTGCAAGAAAAAGAACTTTTAGAGTATGAAAGTTATGAAAGCTGTTACCACAGGTTTGCTCTTTAACAGTGTCTTATTATTTTACTTTTTGTAATAATTATATCAAGCAGTGAAGAATATATATATATATATATATATATATATATATATATATATATATAAAGTCTGCCTTCTTCCACTGAATGCCCACAGCCCAGAGGCAGAATCGCCGACTGACGCCAATTTGGTCGGGTTCCAATCCTGGGCCAAAAAGCAATCAGACGTCTAGCCATACTGATGAGCTGTGATACAGTGAAACAGATCTGTCTGTGGATGAGCTGTGTAAACTATCGCCTGGTTCACACTCCACCCACGTCTACTGAACAGGTGAAGAAGCTCATCCCTTGTTTCCTGTTTAGGATGCAGATTCCAGTTTTCTCTTTTCCAATCTCCTCACTTTTTTTTTTCAATTGGAGTAGATAGACTAAACTATCGCCCAGTTCAAACTCCACCCACGTCTATTGAACAGGTGAAGAGGCTCATCCCTTGTTTCCTGTTTAGGATGCAGTTTCCGGCTTTCTCTTTTCCCATCTTTTCACTCCTATGTAGCCCCCTGCACATCAGTGGCGTTACCGCCTTGCTCGGGGTGATATGATTAAAAAAAAAAAAAGTATGAAATACGTTGTCCTTGTCAGCCACCAACCAGGGGAGGTAATCCAGTTTTAGTGGATAAGGTGGTACTGGCACCACCAGCAGATTTTGCCACTGGACAGCTGCTGGTTGGGCCATATTATAGATAATATTTATTGAATATTATTAAATATTATAGATAATACTAAATAAATATTATAGGTAATATTTTGTGCCCAAAATTGTGTGAATGAATTTCTGGAAAAAGAAACAATTTTTTTAGGCTTAAAATTTAAGTTTTGTATACAGAGTGGGCCAAAAGTAGACTTACATTTTGTAGGTATGCACTTTACATTTTTAAAAACAGTTCATTACATTTATATTTATTTGTCATTATTATTTGTCATAATAATTTGTTCAAAACTGTTTATGTACATTTGTTTAATACTTACATTTCTTTTTTTTCTTCTTAAGTGCTCAAAATGTCCTCTTTCAGCATTACAACATTTGTGAACCTCTCTAGAACACATAGCATGACACAAATCCCTATTTGAATCAATTTTAATAAATCCTTCTGAGATGTGCTCTTCTAATTTGTCCACTGTATGGGGATTTTTCTCATAAACCTTGTTCTTTACCCCCAATCCATTAGGTCAGATGAACATGATAGCCATTTGATTCTGCCCCTTCTTCTAAACTCAATGCTGTGGCAAGGTTTGGTTAAGGTAGTCCCTTACTGTCAAAGCATAAGAGTGGGGTGTTCCATCTTATTGAAAGAATAGTTTAGCAAAGTTAGCTCTGGTTCTAAGCTGTGATCTAAAATGTGAAACAACTGTAAGCCTACTTTTTAGCCACACTGTGTAAACTCTTTAATAAAGGTTTGTTACCATTTTTATTATTGATATATTTTCAGTATTAAGTAATATTGCTCTTTTAGTTAACATTTTTTCTCTTCGTAAGATTTTTATATTTTTGATTTTTTTTTTTTAGAGAAGTAATTAAGAAAATTACACATTCTGTTTTGACATGCTTGTTTTGCAGTTTATAATCCAAAGATTCGATGGAATTTATACAAAAAATTTAACTTGATTCCTGCATTGGCTGGTTTGTTAAAAATTCAAGGAAACAACTCATCAGACAATTTAGTATTTAAGGTAATTTGAAAATTTATGTTATTAATGATATTTCATTGAACTACTAAAGAATGGTTGTTAAATTAAAATGGATAGATAATTTAAAAAAAAAACTTGATCTGAAATTTAATTGAATGATGAAAATTAATTTTTCTTTTTCTGTAGGAGTGGTGACTAAAATAAGTGTTTCTATATAAATATCAGGAGTGAACTAAGAAATAGTGAATTATACAGTATTCTTGAAATACCAATATTATCCAATGAAATTAAATCACTGACTAGAAATACTTGAAATCTAGTCCATCATTGTTATGAAATTGATGAGGAGACATTTGTTTCAGAGATTGGCATGGATATTTTTTATTGATTACTTTGTGATCACCACAATTTGAACTAGTAATTCCATTTATTTTATGTCCCATCTGATGCACACACAAGAAAAATATATCTTAAAACCTATAAAATTGTTTTAAAAATGCTGCATTATAATCATGTAAGTTTTAAAAATGTTTATTTGTACAGTTTTCTCAAAACTTAATTTAAAATTGCATGTTTGCTATTTAGAATGTTGACAAGTTTTGCAAATCTTTTTAGTGTGTTCAGTTGCTACAAGAAGTGACTTATGGACATTATGTTGATTTTAAAGAAAACTACATGGAGGACCTTTTGAAATACCTAGTAAAACAAATGTAAGTTTAATCTGACCCTTTATGTGGTCATTGTATCACAATAATTTTTAATACTTTAACCATTTTTCTATTACATGCACCTGGAAATCTGGATAGAATTATGTAATTAGAAGATTTTCTTAATATTTGTCTTTGATTGAAATTTAATAAAACCAAACAAATTTTCATAGCTGATGACACATTATATAATATATAGCTTTATGAATATCAAAATGGATGTTTTTTATCTATTTTAAATGGAATTTCTTGGTAACATGATTTTTCTTTTTAGTATACTTATGTCACAATAACTTAATAAATTTGATCTGATTTTGATAGACATAAAAGTAAATATTGATAAAAGTTATTAAATACATGTTCTTTTTGTTTACTTTTTACTTCAGCCTTGTAAATGAAAGCACTTTAACGCAACCATGTCTTGGTTTGTTGGCCAACCTTTGTCGAAATAATTATGCCAATCAAGCCTTCATCAATAATTTGGTAAGTTTTACAATTTTTTTATCTCTTAATTGTATTAGTTTATCAGCCAAAGATTAAAATGGCATGTATTTGTTTATACATTCATACATATGCTTACCACAAATCACTGTGATATAGGCTATCAGAGTGTGTGTGTGTTACTGTGGCAATCCTGAAGTTTAAGGGATTTTGAGTGATGAAATTACTTTATTATACAAGAAAATTAAACATAATAGAAATTGAAAACCATCCTGGGTAGAGGCTTGGAAATTATAGTAATCCTATGTATACATCTGTTTTAGAACATTATGAAAATAGGTGATTTTTGACAAAAAAAATCAAATGAAATTTGAATTCAAAAGAAATTGAATTTTTCAGTATTTTGATGAAATAAGTAAAATCTCATGAAACTAACATTCTAATATTATTATTAAGATCCAATACTATTTCTATTTTCCTTCTAATGTGATATATTTTTAAAAGTTTAACACTCTGTTGATTACTAATGATAGTTTTCTTTTATCTATTTGCGATATGTAAGAATGTTATACTTATTTTTTTATATAAATTTAGGTCTAAAATATCTCCATTACTTAAAAAATATATTTAACTTTACAGAAATAATAAATGTGAATATACACTAATTGTACTGTGAGACCCTGACACATAACAGGAATAGATATGAAATCACATAAAAAGATGTGTCAAGTTGCTCACTGAGAGTTAAGAAAATTAACCAATTTAAGTACTGGGACAATAAAAACAGATTTTACAAGATTTTATGAAATTTTTTCAGAACATTTCATGATTTTTTTTTTAACCCTTTATTTTCTGAATGAATATCCTTGTTCATTCAAATTCTTCAACCGTATGTATGTCTTTATATTTCTATATTGGGTTGCCTGAAAAGTTGGATCTGTGCTGTTAGATGACATTTAATTTTAAGTAACAAGATACTTTTGGTGCTCTTTCTCTATCTGCATAGGAGAAAGCTGTATTAATTTCTAACATTTTGTTCATAAAACTCTCCATATGCTTCAAGTGTATTTAATTTACATTAAAATCACTAGGCTTTGTAAGAACTTACTTAGATAAAATTTGTGAAATATTGCATCACAAATTATATAAGATTTTGAGAATTCAGCCTGTTCACACTGAACAACTGACCCTAATCAAAGTTTTGTAGAAAAACTGAAAACTAGCTTTGTTAATTTATACTATCATATTTATACAGAAAAATAGGCTCCAGGGATCTAAGTTAGATTTTATTAAATTCAGAATTTTATTGGTTAATAAATATATTTCAAAAATTTTTAAATATCTATTTTTAGGAGGGAAATATTGTTGATCATTTTTTGGAGTGATCTTTCAAATTTTGTAGCAGATGATTAACATAGTTGTCTGATTTTTTTTTTTTTTTTTTTTTTTTTTTTTTTTTTTTTCGAAAGCTTCAATGTGTTTGCAATAATATTACTAATGAATTAATATATGAATATATGTGAATGTGAAAATTCAAACTGAAGCTACTTTTTGCTCAAAATTAAGTTTATTCCTGAGCTTTAATAATATTAATGCACCACTCAAGTCCCAGGCCTGACAGATAGATGGCTCCACTAATAAAAATTTAATGATTTTTATGAAGTACTAATCTTCAAATGGCACTTAACAAAATTTAGGCCCAGTTGGACTAATAGTTAACAGTAATTTAAGTGAAGCCACTGTTGCAAATTTTCAAACAATGGAAAAACCGGATTTTCATGTGTTGATAAAGCATTGCTTTCTGATGGGGAAAAAATACTGTTAAAGCTTGGCTTGATAAGTGTTATTTGAACTTTGCTCCATTGGAAACAATGGTTAAGAGGTAATATGCTGACTTTAAACGTGATCGTACAGACACAAATGATGCTGAACATACATGTCGCCTAAAATTGGCAGTTGTTCCGGAAAATACCCAAAAAAATCCACAACCTCAGTTTGGCTGATTGTAAACTGAAGTTTCATGAAATAGTAGAGAAGTTTAACATATCAGAAAGGAGTGTATCCACCATTTTGCATAAACATTTATCAGTGAGAAAGCTGTTATCAAAGTGGGTGCCCACAGCCGATCAAAAACAACAATGTGTCACGATTCAGAGCATTGTTTGCAACTGTTTTAACACAACAAGGAGTTTTTGGGTCAATATGTGACAATGGAAGACATGTGGATCCACCACTTCACTCTGAAGTCAAATTGGCAGTCAGCTAAGTGGGTGTACTGCAGCAGGTGAAATCTGTCCAAAGTGACAAGACACAAACATCGATAGACAATGTTTCGGCCTTCGTATTTTGGGATGCACAAGGTATTTTGTTCATCAATTACCTTAAGAAAGGAAGAATCATCAATAATGAATATTATATAGCATTATTGGTGCATTTGAAGGAAGAAATCACAAAAAACAGCCACAAATAAAGAAAAAAAAGTGATCGTTCCTCAAGACAACATGCTGTGTCAGAAGTTGATCGCAACAATGGCAAAACTACATGAATTGCACTTCAAATTGCTTTTGCACCCACCCTATTCTCCAGATCTGGCCCGCATTGACTACTGGCTGTTTGCAAACCTCAAAAGAATGCTCCAGGGGAAAAAGATTTGGCTTTAATGAAGAAGTGATATTGGAAACTGAGGTGTATTTTGAGGCCAAAGACAAATTGTTAAAGAAGCATTGGAATCAGTCTCCTTCTAGGGTGATACACTATGTTGATGAATAAAGTTGAATTTTGTCTGAAAGTTGTTGTTTTAATAGTTAGGCCTGGGATTTATTGAGTGATGTGTTACTTACATCTATTGAATTTTTTACAAAGTTTATTTTTTAGTAGGGTTCAACACACATATTTGGTTAGCAACCTCCCTTTTTTTTTTTTTTTTCAAAACATCTTTCATTAAATATAGCCAACAAGGAAGATTTAATTAATTTTTTTATTAATTTTTTCCAACATCATAACATTTTTCTGTTTTGTAGGAGCTAAGGATATACAAAAATTATCTGAGTTTTATTGTCCCAAGCAATTTCAGCCTTCCTGATTGTGTTGGCATTATATTCCTTGTTGGCTGCCAAGTCATGTAGTTTAATTAATGTCTATTTGGGCAGTAACTTTTCTTTCAAACATTTTTCATTAAATATGGAAGGCTGAAAGCAGTTAGGACAATAAAAATGATATAATTTTTACATACATGTGAAAGCTCATGCAATACCCTGCCCTCACCAACCAGGAAAGATAATGCAGTTTTGATGACTAAGGTGATACTGCCACCAGAAGCTTTTGTCACTGGACAGGGCATTGTTTTTTGTGTAGAAGTGTCCAGCTCTTGTGATTTATTTATTTTGTCATTTTCATTTTTGCAGCTGCAAGTCAGATTTTCAACGTTGTGTTAAAAGTGTTTATTTTTTACTGTTAACTCATACACAATGCACTCATAACGACTGTTATCAATGACGTTGAATGGAAGGTAAACATGTATTTCATGTTGAAAGTATTATTGTTTTGCAAAAATTGCTTCAATCAATTTTGTTTATTTGCGGTCTTGATCAGATGTTTATTGAACTTCGGTCTGGAGACTTCAAGCTCTGGTCAGTAATGCCCCCCACTCAAAAAGAAAGAAACAGTTGACTGTCCAAGGAATCCACAGCACCCAACCTCAGTAGGTAGCACATGACGTGTCCACCCTTTTTCCACACAGTCTGATCGCAGCAATGTGTAGCAGTTTTTCTTTCATGCGTGTACCTCCTGTTTTCCCATGGAACCATTAATTCTACTAGGACACACCTACTTGAATCAGACCATGTACAATGTTAGTGTGTGCATCTGTCTGAATGATGTGTACCACAAATTGCATAGATCAACTAACACCTTCCAATCATGTGCTCTACTAAGTAGCATCATGTTGCAATTTATTTGGGTTTTCCATACAAAATGTTCATCTTCCTTGTGAAAACAGATCTTAGGTTCTCTAGCCATTACAAGCTGTTTGTTGGCTATTTCACACTCTGTACTTACTAAGTCCATGACCACTTCCAGCTCTCTGTTATGACACCACTTGTGCATCTATAGTGATTGTGGAAATGCAGAGGGCACAATGCACATACATCAGTGTTGGTAGGTTGAATTTGGTAGAAGATCATATGTAGATTGTAGGAGGAGTGATATTGCCGATGACTCCATTACAATTACGTACTGATCCATGATTGCTTCATTGGATCAGTATCACAATGTAGTCCAATTACATTGTTTGGACTGTGAAACAGCAGTAGTTATTGACTGCTTTGCCTTGAAATTCTTGACTTCTTCAATCACCATGTCTTGTTTTCCCAAAGGGGAAAACAAGACATTTGGAAAAAAACTGGTTGCTTGTACTGCCTAGGCTAGCTTAGTTGGTTTGGGTCACCCTTATAATCTCCTTGGTTTGCAGGCTCTGTTTCTTGGGTAGCATCTTCTGTCAACTATTTGATTCTAATTTTGATATCTGGTTGTAGCCTGTGGACAAACTCATCGGCATGTGAAGGCATACCTTCCTGAACTGAAACTCGTCCACTGATGGGGAGAGGGGAAGTTGCAGGTTTCTGGTATTGGTATAGAGTTCCACTGTGGAGAAGCAAGGGGAAACTCCAAGCCCCTTGCGCAAATACTTGTCAATACACTGTCCTGTCTGCTGAATGTGAGACAATAATATCATACACTTGCAATGGCCACAGAAGTCGGGGAAGCAAACAATATTAGTAACACCAAGCCTTCAGTTTGCTGGTGAGATGGGTTCTGTTGATGGATTCAAATGTTTCTTGTACCAATTTTTGCACATCTTTACTGCAGTGCTGAATTCCATACAGCTTTTTGAGGCTCTTCACTGGTTTCAATGTAAAAGTGACAGAGGCTCTGAGTAATGATAAGCTCTGGCTTTTCTTGGGTTTAACCTTCATTTTTGCCCAGATGAAGAGCTTATGATAACACTAACCGACTTTAGACAGGACCAGAATGGTGATGTCATCTATGAATGCTCTGGAAGGAAGAAGGACCATTTGTTTCTTAATCATCATTTCCTTTGCTGCATTCATAGATATAATCAAAAGAAGTGGTGAAATCACACACCTCATCATGATGCCAACCTCGAGAGCTTGTCATTTGGTGGTGTAGTTACCAGTGACGAATTGCATAAATGCTGCTCTGAAATATTTCATTATAATATCCCTAACCTTACTAGAGAAATTAAAAAAATTAAAAGGATTTTCGAAGAACTCTTCATGAAGAACTGATCTATACACATTTGTGAGATCAAGCCAAATTACATGAAGTTCAGTTTTTATTTTGTTTTGCTGATAGAATTGAGTTCCAAATCATGTGTGAATGCTCCACACAGCCAAGAAAGCCAGGTATCCCAGCCTTATGGACAGGAGTGTTTATGTAATGGTTATTTCATACAACAAGCAAGGATACCAAAAAATATTTTCCCCTCTACATTCAAGGGGTAGATGTGGTCGAAAATGTGCAATGCCTTTTACATTCTTTTCTTTATGTATCCAGATGTTATCTGCCATTCTTGTGGTACACTACCTTCTTTCCATATCTGCTGGAGGAGGATGGTGAGTTGCTTAAGGACATTTGGACAATTTTGATATAACTTGTAGAGTATTTCATTTATTCCAGGTGCATTACTGGCATGGGATTTGCAGATGAATTCCTGAATTTCCTTCAGTTTTAGTCTGCATGACCTCTGGCTCTTGAGGGCTAGGAAGGTCATTCATAGCAGGGGTTTGAACATTCTTCAAAGCATCAAAATATGTGATCCTCAGGTGATTCACGAGTTCCTTCTGCATTACGTTGATTTTACTGCTCTTAGTTTCAGTGAACAGCTTATTAGCAAAAGCATATGGATCATTGTAAAATGATCTCTGAGACTGTCACTTTTTCTTCTGATGGTTTTTGGTTCTCAGCTCCAGAGATCACCAAGTTCCTTTCTTTAATATCCTTAAGCAGCTCTTTAAAGCCTGCCCTCTCCTGAATTAGAGCTTCTTTAAGTCATCACTTCACAACTCTCTGCTTTGCTCTTGGTTTACCCTTCTGAATCTGTTGTCTATTTGGTCATTTCTGTTCCTTCTTATCCCCTCTTGCAGTTGCTATACCAAACCACTCAAGACACATCTTGCACACAGTTCTGCAGAAAGATTTGATCTGCTAGCTATGGGACCTTTTAGATTGTTCCAGATCGAGATTCATCCAAGTAGCTCTCTAATTGCTTTTGAGCCCCCAGATTCTTAGCTTGCTTGGAATTTCTCCAGAGTGCTGATGCTCAGCAATGGTATCCTGAACACTGTGGATGTAATATGGATTCATAATCCCACTTATGTAGGGGAATTGCATTGCTTGCACCAGCGTTTCTTATGGGTACATAAACCTCAGGGTTTGTCAGGTTTTCTTCTGCAATTACACATCATAGCTGGTTTCTTCAAGTTCATGTCATTAACATTTGGATCAGTCAAATGGGTAATATATTCTCCCTCCCTGCTACAGATGTCCAGAGGATATTTTTTGTTTGATGTTTCATATTTTTTTAGTATTCCTGTCTTTCCAGGATGACTCCTAACTTTATATCTAGAGTTATAGGAATATTTTATTTTTCAAACATGCTCAGCACATTGTGACCATGTTCATAGTTGATATTATTGTGTACTGGCTTTTTCTTTTTTATTAATAATGCTTCCATTATTTTTAGCCTTTTTTTACATGTGGATGAGGCTATTATATTTGTATTATCAATGAGTATGTCTTGAACATATAGTAGGTCTTCATGTGTATTTAAACAAGACCTAATTGAGCTGTGATCAGAGAGATGTAACATGAGTCTTCTTGTTAAACATGTTGCAGTATTTGTCTATATTTCTGAGATGAGGTAGTATTTACATTATTTGGACTATTGTCCTCATCTATGTTGCCATTTGTGTGACGTTTCCGCCGTTATACGCTCCTAGCACCTGAAGAAGGTCGGAGCGTACAGTGGTCAAAACATTGTACAACAAAGATGAGAATAATAGTCTGAATAATGTTGTAGTATATACAATATAATTATTTACAAATTGGGGTTGGTCAGGAACAAAGTTCCTTCAGGCACAAGTAAATTTGTAAATAATATTGGTTTCATGTTATAAATTCTTTAAAGAAAAGCAGGTGAGAAGACGAATTCTCTTGCACTTTCAGAAGGAAATTTTTAATAACTCCTATTTTATATCTGAGAAGAAATTGAATTGTAAAATTATGATGACAAGCGTTTTTGCTGGTGGGTTTTTTTGTGAATGTAACCTAAAATATGGTAAATTTTTCAGCTCTTGGCTTAGTATGCAAAGGGAAAAAAATCATAAGTGCATGGTAGACTAAGGTAGCAATTAGGTTGATTTTTCAGGACTTGGGACCAAAAGAATTCCAATTTGTGTACAAACAAGTGAACATATGTTTACAGTAAAGGGATGTTATGGACAAACTGGTTTTATATTCAACAAGGATGTCTAAGAAAGGCAAAGTACAATTACTTTCTATGCCCATGGTAAATTGTAAAGAGGGATGAAGGGAATTGAGCTGACTGTGAAAATTTGTAACATTTTCGAATGAATTGAAGATGTAAAATGTGTCATCAACATAACACAAATATACTTGAGGTATATTTGTGTTATTTTTCAGATAACTCATAGAAGTCAGCAAAAATGTTGACTAAAACAGGACCCAGAGGACTGCCCATCAAAACCCCATCAATTTGGCCATACATAAAAACATCAAACTTAGGATAAAATATAT
Organism: Ascarosepion bandense; assembly: GCA_037127315.1. NCBI lineage: Eukaryota > Metazoa > Mollusca > Cephalopoda > Sepiida > Sepiidae > Ascarosepion > Ascarosepion bandense. Next base: position 80,516 of record JBBBDQ010001796.1, read on the forward strand.
ATATATATATATATATAGGAAAAAATATTAAAACGTTTTGAGTTTAAAAATGTGTTTTTTGACAGTATTTGTTTATGTCTACTGTTATATTTTGTACTTCAGACTGCCCTCGGTCCTTCATCAGAAACAAATGATTTTAAAATTTGAATTAGTAATTAGTAAATACGTTACTAATTCAAATTTTAAAATCATTTGTTTCTGATGAAGGACCGAGGGTGGTCTGAAATATAAAATATAACAGTAGAAATAAACAAATAGTGTCAAAAAAACACATTTTTAAACTGAAAACGTTTTAATGTTCTTTCCTATTTATAATAAGACAGTATACGTGGATCATCACTATGCTATATATATATATATATATATATAAAATATTTGATATTTAAGTCAAGTAAATTCTGATAGACAAACTCAAAAGAACTTAATGTTAAATTTATTCATTTAATTTTTAACAGAGTAATATAATTAATCAATCCCTCCAAAACAGGATTAGGTTTAATTTCTAGAATATACTTAAGATAATACTATCCATACAGGACAGTCTCTATAGAAATTTATAGAAAGACTCGTCTGATACCATTACATGGTTCCAAAATATTCCAGATAAGAATAAAGCTTCCTTTTTACAATTTGATATCGTAGATTTTTACCCCTCTATTTTGTATGATTTATTAGTTCATAGTTTAAACTATGCTAAAAACTTTACTAATATTTCCAATAATGAAATGGATATAATTTTAACCTCTAGAGATTCTTTACTAGTATACAATGATTCTACCAGGACTAAAAGTATTAACAATAACTTTGATGTCCCAATGGGAGCTTATGATTTGGCACAAATTGCAGATCTGATAGGGATATATATATATATTATATACTATTAAAATCACCATATAAAAAAAGGGTGAAAAGTTATCTCCCCTGGACCATTCAAGGCCTTTTTATTCCCCAGCTAATAGGTGCATGCTGGGAGACAAGAAGGGACTTCCGGTAGCATGCAGAACTCTTCCAGGCTCTCTATAAGCATAGTTAATCAACATCCATAACTGTTCACTGTACTCATGTTTCTACAATAATAAATTTCCTATTTATTTCCAATACTCGGTGAGTGTGTCATTTTTCCATGATCGTTTTATTTTGTCATGTTAAAAACATAACAAAACTGGCAACGAAGATGAGATATGCAGCACTTGGATTGGAAGAAACTGACAAGTAGAATTTGTTTCATCGAGTGGAGAATTTCAAAAATTGAACTTTAGACATCAAATTTCGTGGACAACAAAGTAACATCAGGTATATTGAAAATGTAATATTTTTTTTTGAAAATAACATCAGAGTTCCACTACAAGGAGGCAAACACAACCTTTACAATGTGGTTTGCTCGTTATAAGGATCTCTTTAAAGAAGATTTTGGAGTACAAATGGAGAGCTGGAAAGTGAGGCTCCTTTTACAAAAAATCTGTCCGAGTGAGCACAAAAAATATATTAACTACATGTTATCAAAACAAACTCAGAATTGTAGTTTCATGGAAACAGTTGAAACTCTAAATAAAATTTTTGGTGAACACACCGTATTGTTTAATGAAGATTCAACTGCCTCAATATCATGAAATGTGATACAGATGATTTGACAACTTACTCAGGATTCATCAACAAGCAATGTGAACGGTTCAAAATTTCCACCATCACAGATGAACAATTTAAATGTTTGATTTTTGCATGTAGATTAAGGTCCGCAAATGACAAGGATGTGTGCACAAGAATTTTGTCAAAACTGGAAAAAATTCCGGATATTACTCTGCAGCAAGTGACAGAGGAATGTCGACGGCTTGTGAATCTAAAGCATGATTCAGATATGGTACAACAGTCAGTACCTGCAACAACATCCACAGTCAACACTATCCAAAGACGACAGTCACTGGAAGCAACACAAAAGAAACTGCCATCTACTTGCTGGAATAGTGGTGGCTGGCATTTTGCTTGAAAATGCCCCTCAAAACTCACCGCTGCTGCGAACGCAACTGACAAGGTCACAAAGATGGATTTTGCACACCACTAGGGCACAAAACTACGCACAAGCGATCACAAAACAAAAACAGACATAAAACACAAACAAACAGTCTGGTAGCAATATTCCTTCCCAACTCCAAGTCGAACTGCAAATATGTGTTGGTGGAACTGAACAACCATCCGGTTCGGTTACAAATCGACACAGCATCGGACATAACCCTTATTTCCCAGAAACTGTGGAAAAGTATAAGCAGACCTCCACTTACATCTACAAAACATGTAGCACGGAGTGCTTCTGGGGATTGTCCATATTACAGGTGAACTGCTAGCAACAATCAGGATTGAAGAGAAGACAGCATCTGGGATCATATACATTTCAAATTCCCAGCACAACCTTTTGGGACTTGATTTTATTGTGCCACTTGGTCTTCTTGACATCCCACTCAATTTGGTTGGCAAAGCAGCATTAAAAGAACAACAAAAACAAGGTATGTGCCAGAATTCAGATCAACCACTATCAGTAAGTACACCAGTATTTATGAGGAGTTACAGGCCTGGGCAACCAAAACGGACACCAGGTACCATCCACAAGAAAAAAGGACAATTTGTCTATAGTTTACAAGTTGGAGATCAACTCTGGACATGACACAAAAACCAATTGCGTTCTAGATACACCAATAACACAAACAACATGTTGAACATTCCACTGGACTTAGTGGACACAATTGAATTACCGGCTATACCAACTGTCTAACAGACAAATTTAAACGAGAGCAATGCAGAACCTAGAACAGAAAGCAGAATAGAACTAAAGTGAAGCACCTACAAATTAATCCTAAGTGCGCTTGTTACAGCTAATTGTCTTCTTTTAGAGGAAAAAAAAAGGGAGGTATAGAATCACCATTAAAAGGGGTCAAAAGTTATCTCCCCTGGACCATTCAAGGGAGATCGTTCCCCAGCTAATAGGTGCATGCTAGGAGACAAGAAGGAACTTCTGGTAGAAGCCTGCAACATGGCATGCAGAACTCTTCCAGGCTCTCTATAAACACAACTGTTTGCTGTACTCATGTTTCTACCATAATAAATTCCCTATTTATCTCCAATACTCGCCGAGTGTGTTATTTTTTCCATGATCATTTTATTTTGTCATGTTAAAAACATAACATATACTCTCAGTAGAATTGTTGATCCTAATCAAGTAGATATTTACCGAGATGATGGCCTTATATATATCCCTAGCAGTAACAGCCCTCTTACGTCGAGAATTCAGAAAAAAATTAATAGAACATTTAAAATTTTAAGTTTTAAAATCAAAATTTCATCCAATCTCAAAATTAATTTTTTTAGACATTAGCTTTAACCTGTCCAATAATACCTTTAAATCATACCAAAAAAGTAATCAATCCCCAATCTATATTAATATTAATTCAAATCATCCTAAATCTATCAATACCTAAAATAGTTAATATTAGAATTAATAAATTATCATCTAATAAGGAAATATTTGATAAGAATAAAACAATATACAATGAAGCTCTTCAGAAGAGTAATTTTAAAAATGAAATATTATACCAAGAAAAATTGAAAGATAAAACTAAAAATAGAAACAAAGGCAAAATTAGAAAAAGAAAAATGTGTCAACCCTCCTTTCTGCAAGTTGTCTAATGTAAACATAGGTAAATATATTTTTTACATTTAGTTAGCAAACACTTCCACTAAAACAACCCGCGAAGTAAATTATTCAACAGAAAAACTCTTAAAATTAGTTATTCAACTACCAATAAAATGCAAAACATAATTAATTCTCATAATAATAAAGTACTTTTAAAACATCCATAACAAACCTCTGGAAAATGAACTTTCCTGCAGTTGCATCAATAAAACTAGGTACCTCCAAAAAAAATCGCTAAAAACAGCATGAAACAGCATAGTATGAATAAAAAAGTTCATAAACTTAATAAAACAAACTTTTTCCATCAAAATATTTATATTTTTATTAAGAGGAAAGATTAAAGCGATTTTTAATTATTTTAAAAAATTTTTGAATCCCTGCTAACATTTTCACAATTTTGATAGAAAATGTTGTTTTATTTGAGTTAGCGGCTAAAAAAAAAATTACGCCTTTATTACAATAGGTTACATGGTAATGATGACACAAGCCACTTTTTTCCCTGGTAACAAACACATTAATTTGAAAATTCTCGCAAAAATCAAATATTAGTCAGATTTGAATGAAACTTTCAGTACTCATTCACAAATGAATGAAATTATTTTTGAAATTATTATTTTTAAAAATTTCTTGGTGAAAATATTTTTTTTTAACTGTTACCCCCCCTCTACGTAAATCCATGAAATTTTAATAAATTTTAATTAGCTGTAAAAAATTTTTTTATTAGTTAAATGCAGGACTCATTGGGGCATATAAATCATCTATGTTTTTTTATTCTAAAGTGGACAACCTGGCCAAAAATCTGC